>JAALGZ010000091.1:0-60327 GCA_015227615.1 Labyrinthula sp. Ha | reverse complement strand
AAGTTCAAATATCCTGCAAATATTTATTGAAAAATTGCAGCTCTTATCTTTACTTTTATTACACACTAAGCCGCATGCGTTCTCACATCTCATATATTTTCTTATTATATGGTAGTACTGTAGTTAAGTCAACAAATTATACAAGTTGTCACTTAGATACTACTGTAGCAGCTTAATAGCTTATTCAATGTATCCAAACTAGCTTAACTTCTACATTAGACATAGAAGTCTGGCATCCCCAAGTCATATATTATTTTGAAATATCACAAAACTCAATATATAACTACTATATTAAAAAAAATGTCTTTATTTACAATAATTTTATCAGAAAAACTATTACTGGGTCTCAATATGGGATTGTATTGTCTCTTTCAAAATATTTATTATACTATTCTTTGTAAATTATGCATTTTATTATTCTAATGGATACAAATATATTGTAGAGTAAAAGATGTGAAAACACTCGTATTGGGATACAAGAAACTGTATTTCAATTTTCAAATTTGTCCGAATTTGTATTTTGATTAATTAAAAGTGATGACGTGGAATGATGTAAATGTAACACAGAGGAAAATATGACAAATTAATGGAAGCTAACGGTAGGGATGAAAATACATAAGAAATAATACATAATAGGAGATAAAAGGAGTTGAAAAAATACAGTAAAAAAAAGTAACTCTAGATTAGGAGTCAGTTTTAGTTTGTTCGTTAACTTTTAAGCAGACACTATTTAGCAATAAACTATATAGAAAAAGAGTTAGTGTCGCCTTTTTCTTGAAGAATTTAAGCGAGAAATTACGCATAAAAAATTAGACTAAGAAGAACAAATTTAAAAGCAGAATACATTTAAAGTAAAAGCAGAAACCTTAAAAGCACTCTATATTGAATTCAATAAGTTTAAACGTGCTAGAATAATAAAAAAAATATGACTGAAGAAAATAGTAATAATGTACCAAGAGTTAACATCGGGGCTCGTGAGCTTCGATTTATTGAAGAAACCCGTAGGTCTCTGGGCCTACCAGCAGCAGAAGAGAAGGAAAATAACAACGAAGGAGACCAAGTAGAAAACGAAGACCAAATGCAGGACGATGGGAATCCAACCCAGGATCTAGTAGAAAATACACCAACAACAACACAATCAGACGGTAACCCTAGGGATAATAGTAATGAAGATCCATTCCAAACACCAACTGGAAACCAAGAAGAGATGAGGATGATCTCTCAAAGAGACTTCAATAATCTAATGAGCAGTTTGGTGGGTTTAAGGAGGGAGGTTGAAAGGAACAGGAGTTTGTCTAGTAGGGTAGTTACAACCACCCCAAGACGTGCAGCATCAACTAGAACTGAAATATTAACCGACAACATCCCTCTGACTTTTAGCTCCACAACTGAATCAAGTGAAAGTGATGGAACCAACGTTAATCCAAGAGAAGGAATTTCTATGTCTCCACGATCTCGAAGAATGGAACGAAAGGCCAGACTTCGTGAGGAAAGATATAAGGATAAGCCCATCCTAAAAACTCTTGACCCATCAGAAGTAACTAAATTTATATCAGAATTTGATATCTACGAAACGACTGTAATCCATCAAAGATTCGCATTGCCCTCAGCAGACCTAAACCTGAACTTAAGTAATGAAGTCAAGGTAGATCTAGTCGAAGAGGGATACGACATGAGGGATCAAGCTAAAATAATTAAATACTTGAGAAAGATCAAAAGGAATGAAGATAAGAGTAGATCAAAGGTAGTGATCAGAGAAATTGATAATCTGGTTTGGAAAAATACAGGTAGTCCATCAGCGTCAATGAGCGAATTTATTAAATCAACAGATAAGATCTTGAGAGGAATAACCTTTTCCAACAAAAGTATGGAAAAGGAATTATGCCTAAAAATAATTAAAAGATTACCTATAGAATTTGGAAGTGCAAGGGCGAAAGAACGTCAAACAGAAGAAGGGTGGAAGACTTACAAGTCTTTAAAAAAAGGATTGAGAAAAGCTGCTTTGTCCATTTCAACATGGGACATTCAAAGTCCAGCCCTTCAACATCAAAAATTTAGTAAGTCAAGAAAGAATACCTCAGAATCTAATAATAGTCAATCTAGGAGATCAGGATCACAATATGTATCTAGAAATTCAGGTGAAGTAAAAATCATTGTCCTACAAACTGGACATAAAAAACATATTGTACCCCGCTCATGGCCAATAGAGAAGCGCCGGAAATATTCTCGAGACAATAATCTTTGCGGTTATTGTTTCACTGAGGGCCATCATGCAGCACAATGTCCAGTATTAAGAAGGAAAGAAAGTGATCAGAACAGAAATACTAGAGATCAAGACAGGCCAGATAGAAATACAAATCTACAAAGAAGCCAAAGTAATGTTGCACCTCAAGTGAATCAAATTTCTTCATCAGAGAATAAAACATCGGGAGACAATAACGATAAAAATAATAATAATAAAGAAGGAGAAGTAAAAGAAGAGTCAGAGATAGAAATATCGGCTAATAATTTAGATCCCGTTGATTTTCCAGAAATGTATGTGTTGGAGGTAAGTAATAGAAATGAAGTATATGAGGTGGTAGTTGGTAGTGATGTGGAACCTTTGAGTATGGAGTGGGATGAAGATTTTGAATCGGAACATGCGACTCGTAGCATGTATAGGGATGAGATTTCGGATGAAATTATTGAAGGTGAACATGAGGTTGTTTCTACATCGAGCAAACCTTATATTGAAACCCCAGAAATGCAGGAAGTCCTAAAAAATAAAATAAGAGAAAAAATTAGTGAGCTAGTAGAAAATAATATTGTTGAACCAAACCAAGCAGATGATCTTGAAGAAGTAATGGTTAGAAATAAAGATGCATTTGCCTTCAAAGAAGCCAAGTGTGACTTTAATTTACTAACTCCGATGCAAGTGAAGATTAAATCAGACTGCGAATCCTTTACTGCCAAGCCATATCCTATGAAAAAACAAGTGTTAGAGGAGCTAAAAATAAAAATACAGGAGTTGTTGGACATGGGAATGGTATATAGGGAACCTAACCCTTTCTTCTCAAGTCCAGTTATGATACTTCCCAAGCCTAAAAGACCAACTGACTTTAGGATGGTCGTCGACCTAAGAAGGGTGAATAAAAATTGTTTACCGACGGGTTTGGGATTGCCAGATCTAGAAGCACAACTTGGCTGGCTTAAGGGGAACGAAGAGTGGTTTGGATCCTTCGATGGTTTGTCTGGATTTGATTATTTGCGTCTAGATCCATCATCCAGTAAATACTTCGGCATGGTCACTCCAATCGGAACCTACTGCATGACAATGTCACCGCAGGGATTCCGAAATACTCCTCAAGTTTACCAAGAAAGGTTAGTAAACGAAGTATTAAATGGATCAGAAGTGGGAGGACTGTTCGGAAATGGCGCTCTACAATGGTTGGATGACACATTATTATATCACCAAACCTTTTCTGGGTATTTGCAACTTCTTGAACAGTTCCTAAAAAATTGTATTAAAGTAAAATTCAAACTTAATTTGGACAAATGTGATATCTTAAGAAAGAAAGTTAAATGGTGTGGTCATGTAATCGAAGGCGGTCATTGGGGGTATGACGAAAATTATTTTTCAAAGATTACTAAAATGCCAAGACCTGGAAATCTGGGCCATTTGTATGATGTAGTTTACGTTTCTACATGGCTGTCAGATACCATTCCAGGTCTTTCAGAAAGTAAGAGTTATTTGAATTCCAGGATGCGTGAAATCGAAGGAATAATAGTAGAGAATAGAGGTAAAAGAATAAATAAAGATGCAAGAAAAAGAATTAGTATAGCCGAATTTTGGACGGATAAAGATCAAGCAGAATATGCAAAGTTTTTGAAAAATATAGAAAATTGTAAGCATAAGAGAATGAAAATGTTTGAGGCAGAAAGTCAGGTTGCTATTTTTGCAGATGCAAGTAATAATTATTGGTCCAGTGTAGTTGCTTTATATGTATCTGATGGATGGGAACCCGTGTTCTTTGTAAGTGGAGAGTTTACTCAATCTTCAAAATTTTGGTCCATGACAGATAAGGAAATCTATCCTATCATTAGGACTTTAAAAAGATATAGATTTTTATTGATAAATATATCAAAAGAGATAAAAATATTTACAGATCATCTGAATATAAAATACTTGATGACTGGAAAGAGAGATGTAAAACAATCAACATTTGGAAGAATCCAAAGATGGATTTTAACCATCCAAGAATTTAATATTGTTTTTTATCATATTCCTGGTAATAGAAATGTTTTAGCAGACCTCCTAACCCGTTGGGGATATTTAGGAGCAACTTCCACTTCTAGTCCGGAGAAGATTTTAATTAAAGACACAAATAATTGGACTCTGACTTGGAAAGGGATAAAGTTTTCAGTAGAGGAGAAAGAAATTGATTTAGAAAAGAAAAAGATAAGCAATATAAATAAAGATGATCAAGAACCCTCAATGATTAATGCTGTAGAAAATGAAGTTGAAAATTGGCGATTTGACCCAGCTAATATTCAATTTGTTAGAGACAGGGTAGGTAAAAACTTTCCTAAAAGGAGAACCGAATGGGAAGATTTATCATCAAGAGAATTAAAACAAATCCAAAAAAGAGATAAAGTAAACCAACAAAGAGGATCAAGAATAAATAAGCAGGGCTTGATTGTCAATAAAGAAGGTAAGATTTTAATTCATTTTCAGCATCTGGAGAAGTTTATAGTTTTAGCTCATAATATATCAAATCATGGTAGTAATGACGAAGTGATAAGACTTCTAAAAGATTTCGAATTTATTGAAGTAAATAAATCACAAATTCATCAATTGGTAAGAAAATTAAAGAAATATTGCCTTCATTGCGATAAGGATATAAAACTGGAACGAAGATTTTATAAAGAAATACCGCATGCAGTGAATGAAAATGAGCTTTTGTTACACTCAGATTTCCTTAAAATATATGACGGATATCTTCTTGTTCTAGTAGAGGGTGTATCAAGGAAAGTAATGATGGTTCATGATAAGTCAGCTAGTGCTCATGTAGTCGTAAAAGCACTCGTCAAATGGAGAGCTGAAAATGGAATACCACCGTCGTTTAAATTATCAACAGACAATGGTTCACATTTCAGTAACCAAATTATCAGAGAATTTAATAAAATTTATGGAGGCCAACACCACTTTTCAGTGGTATACTCTCCATGGAGTAACGGCTCTGTGGAAGTCATGAACCGTTTCATATTAAGAAATCTGCGTCAAATGTGCAGCGAATATAATCTGCCCTATGAACAATGGCCAGAACTAATTGATATTGTAGCAGATACCATAAATGATACCCCTACGAGGCAAGGGTATACACCAAACGAATTAACTTCAATCTTTGGCAAGAAAAATGGGTTGGCAGTTATAGAAGAAGGTAGCATTAAATTGATGCCTCTAGTAAGAAATAATGAATTAATAATACCAAATGATGCAGAGAAATTTGTAAATAATTGTAAGATCCTAGTAAGTACAATTGAAGAAAAGAGAAAGAAAATAATGCCTTTAATTGAAAAGGACCGAAAAACTCAAAGAGACTATATCAATAGAAAATTTAAGATGTCTCATGTGCAATTTGCACCTGGGGATTTTGTTTTAATGAGCAATGTAGGAACACTCCGAAATAAATCAAAGTTGCAATTGAGGTGGAATGGCCCATATGTAGTTGAAGAAATCTTAGGATCAACTACCTATAAAATAAGGGCTTTGGATGGAAAAATCCACGTAGCGCATGTTCAACGTCTTAGTTTATACGAAGCGCAACCTACAGACTTTGAGGTCACATCTGAAATAAAGAAAGCCTTTTATTATAACCAAGGCATCTATGAGGTTCATCGTCTATTAGATATCCGAAGGTCAACTGGAGGATTTGAAATATTAGTTTGGTGGAAAGGATTTCCCAAACAAGAAGCCAACTGGCAAAATTTTGATCTACTGCTTCAAGATATTCCAAAAACTTTAGAAAAATATATAAATAAACATAAATATGATAGTAATGATTTTATAGCAGCTTGGAATGTTTTGAGGCATAAATTAGATTTGCCTGTAGAAGCTGAAGTAAATTTTCTGAGAGAAGCTGTTCATAGTAGTGAAGTAACATGGACAACAGATTTTTGGAAAGTGATATCTTATCCTCAGCATCTAAAATTATTAAACGACCATGTGTATCCCGGTCTTAGCAGATCAAAAGGCTGGAACCAATTTGAGAAAGAAGTGATGCAAAAATGTATCTTCGTCTTTGGTCTAGGCAAGTGGGAACCAATAATAAAAGAAGGCTATCTGCCAGGAAAAACTCGTTCGCAGCTAGTAGAATTTGTAAAAACGTCGATTGGAAGTCAAAGACTTTATGAATTTCACGGTTTGAAAATAGATCTGAACATTCTAAAAAAGTACAATGATAGTAAGAATAGTGTAATCAGGAGGAATGGAGTAATTATAAATACAGGAAAAGAATTATCAAAGTCTGATTTGAAAAAGATTCGCAAGGAAGTCTGGAAACAATTATATAGTAAGCAGAATTTCAAAATAACTCAAGAGATGATACCATTGTTAGGAATAAAAGAAATTTCAAATTCAAAATTGAGCCTTCAAGATATTAGTAAAGTGATCAAGAGAGGTGAGAAAAAAGCTAAGAGGTCATCAGTGCCGGAAATATGTGAAATAAAATACACCAATAATCGACATTTGAATTTGGAAATAAAAGGTGAAATACACTCTGTTTTATTAGACAGCGGAGCTTGGCGAAGCTGTGTTGGAGAAAATTTAATCCAAGGATATCAAATCATTTCAGGAGATCTAGAACATCAGAAAATGTTGCAATGTAAGAGCGTGTCAGGTAATATAATAGAAGTACTTGGATATGTAGTGATAAACTGCACTTTGAAAGGAGAAAAGATATGTGTGAGAATGAATAAAATGAGATTCTATGTCTTGAAATGTAACACGAACAAATTTATATTAGGAGAAGATTGGTTGAGAAAAATGAATATAGATCCAATAAAAAAGCTTGAAGAGAAGTGTGAGAAAAGAGATAATAGAATAAGCGTAAATGAAGTAAATAAAGAAGAAAAGAAAGATAAGTTGATTGAATGGAGAGAATTATATGAATCAGAAATTGAAAAAATATATCGGCGTAAGAAGTATAGAGATAATCTGTCAAGTAAATTGAAGGATAAATCATCAACGGTTAAGTGGGTACCATATGGCAATATAGAAGATTCATTTTTTACAATAGAAATTGATAATAAAGAAGAATATAGAGATCTTATACTCTGGAAACAGCCAGAAAACAGCAAACTGAAAATTGCTAATATTCTTGATCAAAATCTGACAGCTTTCGGTAAGTTTGGAGTTTTGTTAATAGATCCACCTTGGAATAATCAAGCGTCTGGTAGCCCTACTAGGGGACTTACAATTCATTATCCTACTTTGACAGATTCGCAATTATTAAAAATCAATTTTGGAACTTTAGTTGAAGAAGGGATAGCTGCTTTATGGATCACCAACAATAAATTTGAAGTAGGAAGGAATATTTTATCACGCAATGGGTTCAGAATAGTTGAATACATCGTTTGGTGTAAGAAAACTGCTGCAGGAAGGATCCATTCAAGCCAAGGTCAATATCTGCGACATTCCAAAGAAATTCTTTTGTTAGCGGTAAAAGGAAGACCATTGTTATGTAAGCAGCGTAGTTCGGATGTTATTATATCTAGAGTCTTACAGCAGTCCAGGAAACCACGTGAGGTATACGATTTGTTAGAAAAATTGGCACCAGGGGTAAGGAAAATGGAAATATTTGGTAGATTTTGGAATTGTAGAAGTGGATGGTGGACTTTTTCGGGTCCATATGAGTGGAAAGAGGAAGTTTGACGTCACTCGTGTCTTAGAAGAAGGTAGTGTAGAGTAAAAGATGTGAAAACACTCGTATTGGGATACAAGAAACTGTATTTCAATTTTCAAATTTGTCCGAATTTGTATTTTGATTAATTAAAAGTGATGACGTGGAATGATGTAAATGTAACACAGAGGAAAATATGACAAATTAATGGAAGCTAACGGTAGGGATGAAAATACATAAGAAATAATACATAATAGGAGATAAAAGGAGTTGAAAAAATACAGCAAAAAAAAGTAACTCTAGATTAGGAGTCAGTTTTAGTTTGTTCGTTAACTTTTAAGCAGACACTATTTAGCAATAAACTATATAGAAAAAGAGTTAGTGTCGCCTTTTTCCTGAAGAATTTAAGCGAGAAATTACGCATAAAAAATTAGACTAAGAAGAACAAATTTAAAAGCAGAATACATTTAAAGTAAAAGCAGAAACCTTAAAAGCACTCTATAATATACAGAATTGTTGAAATATAAGAGTAAAATAATAGTAATGATATTGGGATTGATTAGGAAGCTTCTTGTTTACTTCTTGTATAAAGATTATTACAAAAATATGAATGTAATACAAAGGTAATTTAAAACTAATCGACAAAACAACAACTGTAAAAAAAAACAAACGATATGAATAAACTGGTGATAACCAGGAAGACTCTACAGCTCTTAAAAGTATACATTCTTGGGCAAACAGCTTTCAAGATCTTTCGCATTTTATTGAGATACTACAAAGCCAAGTTTGGTTTTACTCTTGGTAACGTTGATGGAAAAATTGAGGATTTGTTTATGTTTAAGTTGATGAAAAATGTGCATAGATTTGAGGACTACGAAGTTAAAAAAACAATTAAATACCCAAAATCTCACTTTGTCAAACAAAATATTGGATCCCAGGTTGAACTACTTCCTACTCATAAGAAATCATTAGAGTTTATTCTTCGCGATGAGTTTCGGAACTTTTCAAGAGGTCAAGAAGAAGATGAAAGTTCACACTCTTTGTTAGGTAAAATGTTTGGTCAAGATACAATTACGTTCATTGATCATACAAAAAAAGAAAACAGAAAAAAATGGTTGCATCAAAGAATCATGGTAGAAAGTTATTTAACTTCGGAAAAAGCGATTCAAAGAAGTTTTCAAATCATTTTGAAATTCACAAGGAAAATAGTTGAAAATCTTTCTATAGCAGAGCAAAATAATAAAGCAATTGATATGAATAAATTAGGAAATAAGTTTGTTGTGGATGCATTTCAAAAAGTATTCTTTAATGAAAATACAAGACTGTTAGATCAAGACATTTCAAAAAAAACTATATTCTCTTCAAGCATAGTTAATCAAGTATTCTTTATTGTTACAAAAGTTTTATACCCAGCTGAAATTGTAACACAATTTTTTCCTTTCCCATTAGATAAATTAGCTCTACATTCAATCACAGCAAAAAGTAATCTGATAAAAGAGGTTTAAAAAATTGGTGCAGAATGAATAAATATGCAGAGCTAGTCTTAAGAAACACAGAAAAAAAAATGTATTCAAAGAAAGAAAGTTTAGTTGCAAAAAGTTTGACAGATTCTTTAATTCCAGATGTAATTACCAAGGATATAGTACTTGGGTTTATTCTCAGAGGTCAAGATACATCCCTTGGGGGAATTTCTTGGTTAATTTATGAACTAGGAATGCACCCTGAAATTCAGGATGAGTTGTATCGTAGAATAAAAGAGAAAATGGATACTAAGGAAAATCCAAGTATGGAAGATATTGATCCAAAGAACTTTCCGTACTTGAATGGTGTAGTTTTTGAGACATTAAGATTACACCCACCTATTCCTAAAATCGCTCGTGCTGCAACTAAAAATGTTAGATACTTTGATGGAAAGAAAGAGATTGTCATTCCAAAAGGAACAAAGATTAAAATATCAGCTTTTGTTATTCTAAGAAATCCTCTAAATTTTCCTGAGCCGATGAAATTTAAACCAGAAAGGTGGGTTCCGTTAAAAGAAATGTCACCATTTGAATTTCCTGTATTTAGTGCAGGCCATAGATCTTGCACAGGTAAAGATTTTTATTTAAGAGAAGCAAGATTATTTTTATTAATGGTGTTTCGAAAGTTTAGATTAGTACTTGTTGACAAGAAACCAAGATATAGTGTTGGATTTATTCCAATACCGGCGGTTAACTCTGGTGGAACCAAACATGAACTATGTATGGATATTATTTCACGTTAGTTATGAGTATTACTACTCTCTTATATATGTATTAAGATAATTATTCGTTTTGAGAACCTTTTTCCATATTCAAAGGTTAAGAGAATATAAGAAGAGAGCCAATCACGAGATTGCATTACTGTGGACAATATCTGTAAATACAAGTAGAAAACCATGAACAAAGTAATTAAGAAATTTCATAGAAACTTCACAACCACGTCTAAATCCGCACATACTCTGCAACTTATGTCATCTGGTACCTGGCCAGATCAGGATCTTCCCACGTATTCACTTTCTGACTATCTTGCTGGAACTTTGAAGGCTCAACGAGATTTATATAGCCTTTGCCGTGAAACTCCGCTTCAATTTGCACCTTTACTTTCTCAGCTTACTGGGAACAATATATTTTTAAAACGAGAAGATATGCAGCCTGTTTTCTCTTTTAAACTTCGTGGAGCTTTCAATAAAATCAACTCCCTAACTCAAGAGCAAAGAAACCAAGGAGTAGTCACCTGTTCAGCTGGAAATCATGCTCAAGGTGTTGCACTTTCATCACGAACTCTTGGAATTGATAATTTGATCCTCATGCCAAAAGGAACTCCTGAAATCAAAGTTTCTGCTGTTAGAAAGTTCGGTGGAAATGTTCTTCTTTACGGTGACAATTTTGATGAAGCGCAAGAAAAAGCAATTGAACTTTCAGAAACAGAAGGAAAAACTTTAATTCATCCTTTCGATGATTACCATGTTATTAGCGGTCAAGGAACTATTGCAGCTGAAATTTTAAAGCAATTTAGTCCTGCTTCAACAACAGCCCCTGAGATTGAATCAAAGAGTATTTTTTTTGTACGCTGTGTAAAATTTTTTAGGAATTGATGAGGTTTACTGCTGTGTAGGTGGAGGTGGGTTAATTGCAGGAGTTCTAGCTTACGTTTCACAACTAGATCCGCAAATCCGAGTTGTTGGATGTGAGACTTTTGATGCGAATTCTTTGACAAAATCTCTTGAAGAAGGAAAAAGAGTTACTTTAGATTCCGTTGGTTTATTTGCAGATGGAGCAGCTGTAAAAACTGTTGGGAAGTTACCCTTTGAAGTTTCTTGTCAAGCTGAATTGAACACAATGGTGACTCTTTTCTGTATAGTTGACTCTTAGGTTAATGTAACAACAGATGACATTTGTCAAAGTGTGAAGTTAGTCTTTCAGGATACAAGAACCATTTTAGAACCAGCTGGAGCTTTAAGTGTAGCTGGAATGTTAAAGAGAGTTCGAGAAGAAGGAATCAAAGGGAAAAATTTAGTTTGTGTTGCTTCAGGTGCCAATTTTGATTTTGATCGACTTCGGTTTGTTGCTGAAAGGGCAGATGTTTCTGAACATTTGCTTCATGTTAAGATCCCTGAAAAACCAGGAGCATTTAATGAACTTTATTCTTGTATTTACCCAAGAAATGTGACAGAGTTTTCTTATAGGAGGAATCCAGTTGCTGATTCTAATGGAAAACTTGCAGATGTGATTTTAAGTTTTCAAGTAAAGCAAGAGAATGAAAGTAAAGAAGTGATGCAGAAATTATCTGATAAAAATTTTGAGGTGTTTGATTACCAGGAGAATGAGCTAGCGAAGACTCATGTTAGACACTTAGCTGCTGGTCGAACCCAAGTTCCTGGGGAACGGTTGATCTCATTCGAGTTTCCTGAAAGACCAGGAGCTCTAAAGATGTTCTTAGACAAAATTTACCAGGGAAATTTGTTTGATGTAAGTCTTTTTCACTATAGAAATCATGGAAGTGACATTGGAAGAGTATTAGTTGGTGTAGTTGTTCCTGAAGAACTCAATGATGCTTTTCAAAGTTTCTTGAATGATCTAGGGTTCTCATTTTCAGAAGAAACTGAGAATCCAGCTTATAGAAATTTCTTACAGTAAGTTGAATTTTACGTACTCCGTTCTAGAAATAGACGAGGAATGTGATTTTAGAATTTTCTTTATTGCCACCCGTCTGTTCTTGCTTTTCAATGTAGATAAAATTTTTTCTGCTTTGATTAAACTTTGCCATGACTTTTGAACTGTTTCGTCTTTTTTTAATTTCAAATAGATTTTAGATTGCATTAATTTCTTGAAAATCAAGTGTATATTGCTTGCTTTATATATGTAGATGATGTTTACATACGCTGGAAACTCTTTTGTCTGTAGCACAAGAGCATCAATTTGGTTCAGTTCCGAAAAAGGAATTATAATTAGATGGATTTTTCCTGCAGTTGGTTCAGGAGAAAGAAAACTCATGGAGAAATCCTGTGGGCTAGAAACCAAAAACTTTAGGCGATGATCATCAACAAACAATGCACAATTGTATATTTCTCCTTCATCAACATCAGCTGCCACAAAAGTTTGATTTTGCTCCATATAAACATTCCTTTCAAATGTAATGAACTCCATATCAGAAATAATCAATGCTGAAGAGTTCGCACTGGGTAGAAAGTCAATCCATCCACTACTCATTTCTTCCCAAAGCTTAATATCTTTAGTTACATTATATTCCAATTTATTCTCTTGTTTTGTCTTGCACTTGGGCATTCTAATGTAGGCCATATGATTAAAATGTTTGGAGTGTTCTCTAGCCAAAAACTTTAATATTTTCTTAATGCTTTCGACCGAATATTCCTCAATCATGAATACAGGAATATTAACATCATTTTCTTCCTCCTCTGCCATTTCCATCTGAAAAATTTCATTTCCTTCGTTAGCAATGAAGACAGCAGCGGCACCATATGAAGCGCCAATGTAACCTTTTCTGTAAAAAGTACATTTTCCCCTCTTCATCAATACAAACTTTACCTGTAGCTCTTGCCCATTCTTAAGATCATCAGGGCAACCATCTTCAGGTTCCGCTAAGATAAACTCAAACTTCTTTGAACAATTATACGAGTCCAAATCTCCAAAATCAGCAGCTGGCATAAGAGAGAAGTTACTCCTTGTGTGAAACAGGTGCGAAGTTACACTCTGCAAATCCAAATGAAGATAAAATGATCCCTTCACAGCCCATAAACCCAATAAAAAGAGATTAAATTTCATCTGGTGACTTCATTTATTTCCAAAAATGAGGTTTTTAACGATTAAAAGGAGCAAAACTTCTTAACGGATATACTAGTGTGGTTGTGGCACATGCCCATCTACATAGAAGTTTCTTGTCGCCGAAGGAAGTTTAATAACTTCATTTTCAAAACTAGAAGTTATCTCTAGCTGGCAACCAAGTCTTGACGTATCTGTGAGTCCAAATGCCATGTCGAGCATGTCTTCTTCATCTTCTGTTGCTTCGAACTCTTCTTCCATTTTATCAAAAAGTTCATCTGAGAGGATAACGTGACAGGTAGAGCAAGCAACACTACATTCACATGCACCTTCTAGTTCTACATCATTAGCCTGAGCAACTCGGAGAAGGTTTTGCCCGAGATTCGCCTGTATCTTTGTTTTGTTTCCGTCTTTTTCGAGGAAATAGAAGGTAACACTGGGTTTCTCCGGATTAAACTTGGATGATCCATGATTTCGAATGAATTTCAGTTGAAAATTGGTTGAAGTCTTCAACGACAAGGTTGGAACTAGTTGCTTTGTTCGGGAGCAAACCAATCGCTGAGTTGCTGTCTTAAACATAAAATTTCTATATCATACGGTAATGCAATGTTGGGTTATACTTTACCTTTATCATGAGACCATTCTCGAGAACCTTTGATACATTGTAGCTTTAGTCCTTGTAATTGCTATCTGACAGGGGGTGCAAAGTTTGTATCATTGCCCCGGTCAAGAAATTATGCCGAGTTCTATTTATTTTGATATGTCTTCAAAACTTATTGGAGGACATAACTTATCAAAATATATTCTCTCCACTCTGCGACTTTTGGGTGGAAACTTGGGGTCGGATTTGCTTTGTTGATAAATAATTAATATAATTTTCCTATTGATACAAGTGTATGTTTGCACAGCTATTCTTAATCGATTATTAAAATTCAATTCATAGTCATTACATTATTAGGCCACATGACTCTGGAACAAATTGGCGAGACTACCCTATTTCATTTTTGCATCCTGCAACAGAACTACTTGTTTCAGTATGTGACCGAGCTGTATTATATTATCGCATTATTGAAGCCCTTATCACCATTTTATATAGATTTTCAAATTTGGTTCTAGAGAATGTATGTAAAGAGTTCTGCTGAGTTTCTGAATGTTAACTTTTATTCAAGAGTGTAATTTGTGGAAGAGTTTTTCTTTGTTTTCTTTCATTTATAAATAAAATTATCTTCCAGATTCGTATGCTTGATTATTTCAGGATGGCAAGGCATTGAGCTCAGCCAGTTCTATTTCGTTTCTATATATTCCTAAGAAGTAGGTTGGACTCATCGAAGAAATCCAACCGTCACTAGATGTCTATTGCAAGAAAACTGCTCTGAGAATGAATCCAGGAAGCTCTTGTGACGTATCTGGGAGAAGCTAAAATCTCCAGGAAAAGTCTAAAATCGGGTACATAAGAAAGAAGTAGGCTCCAGAAGTTCTTTAAATATAGAGCGAGGTTGTATCTCGCAGCTATAAGTTAACATCCGTAACAAAGAGATATATGAGAGATGCCATATCTTTGTCGTTACGTTATTTACGTTAATTCTATTTCCAAAGTATTTTTCTTGGAGAATTCATTCCAACAAGTCTGTCAAAATATTGTTCATGTGATATTTGTATACGAGACGAACAGTTGAAGATGAACAACCATGTCGATATGTTAAAAGATCAGTTTAAATACTTAGAGTATAATAATGATAAAACAGGGCTTCAAGGACAACCGACAGAAATATCAATCCCTGGTTCTTCTTTCAGTAAAGATAAAAACCCGATCATGGAGTTTACATACTTGAGGCGTTTTTCTTAATATGAATGTATGATTAGTTGCTTACGAACAATATAATAGAAGTACATAATCGCTTTTGTAGGAAACAAATAATCTTTTGAGTGTATTATTTTGTTTATTGCTACCACAACAACTAGCTTAATCACATAGCACAGATTCTAAAAGTATTACCATTACTAAGTTCATGCAAGATTTAGTCGTTCTCACTAGAAGTTTCAGTTCTAATGTTAAGTTCCACTCCAAATTGACTTATGCGAAACTTAAGCTTTGCCATTTTTCTTTGAATAATTTCAGCAACATACTATTCGAACTCTAAGAAAACCAAGTTTAAGTCTTCTGTAAGTAAGACCTTTAGAAGACCATAGAGAATTGGATTACTTTCTACCCCATGTCTCAATACAATCATCTTTATTCTCTTGTGAGGACTAGAGTTGCATAACTGTACTAGAAATGAGCACGCTCAGGATTTGACTCACAGATATAATGGTATTTTAGAAGGAATGGGTTTTTATTCTATGTTTCGAAATAATGGCAAGAACTTTCTTACAGAAAATCCAAATTTATGAAATTGCGGGCTTCTTCGATGTCGATCTATGTTAGAACAAAGATCAAGATGTAATTCCGGAGAGATCCATTCTTTAGAAAATGTGACAAGCAAATTTGCAACTTTTTTCTTTTTTATAGGATATAAACCACACTATGGCTTTCTTACCTGGCCAAAAGAAACTAGTTTCAAACTTCAGTGTCATGTTGAGAACAAATTCTCTTAGCAAAATGTAATTTCTTTTAAAGCCTTCTCTAAAGAAGAAACTCATAGTCAAACTAAGTTCTGAATCCAGGCTCTTGATAATACACCCAAAGTTTCCGAGTAGATTTTGAAAATTGTTGTTAGAAAAGGTCAACCCACATTTTTATCCTGATGAAGTATATCCAAAGCCTTCTTAATCTTCACCTACACAGAATCTTCTATAACCCAAAAAATTTTCAAATTAGTTGTATAGTTCTTGAAATTATTTTGAATATATTTACTATATCAATCAAAATTTAATTCTTTTTTTTTCGTCAATTACTTTGTAACCCAGTTTACCAAAGTCACTGCTAAAAGCACCATAAACTTTATATTTCTCTTCTTGATTCATTTTTGACTTATATCGCGCTTATTTCTCCTAACTAAGGTGACATTCAAAAATATCGGGAACTTCGTTATTCGATAAAGAATAACATGATCTGAACAACATAAGCTTATGAATTATTTTCTGTAAAATTCCCACAAATAGTGATATAGGAATGAGCACCAATTTTGTGGTTAGAAAACCACTATTATTTCTCCATGAATCATTTACCTTATGCTAGAACCAAATGTAAGAATGTAATATAGTTTCTTAGCCACTTTTATTACTTTAGCTGCAATAATATTTCATGGTAATGTACCATTTATATATCCGTGAACTTTCTTTCAATTGCCTCTACAGCTTAGAAAATTAAGCCTTAAATACAGTCGAGAAAATAAAGCATAAAGTATGAAATTTAACTTCTATAGACAAAATAGATACTATTTTCTCTGTAGAGAATATTTTTTCTTTGGACTTCAAGCTTTCATTAGGATTGAGAGAGTTTGCCCAAGTGCTTGGAATTAATCCCTACATAGTATATATGTGAGGAAAAGAAATCTCCAGTGTTACTTGTTTTAAAGGTTTTAAGAGAATATTGAAAATATTTTAAACATTATTTAAAAAAGAAACAATTTATTATTTGGGTAAAATGGAAGATGCTTTCTTTCTCTCTAAAGATTGGTATTTAAAGGAATTTCCAAAGCAAGGGCCACTAACAAGATTTAAGACTTTGTTTTCATTTATATGCCGAATCTTCATTTAACTCAATAACATGGAAACGTAGGAATATGTTTCTTAGTTCGAGTAGATATTTTGCATAACTGATCAAATTATTCAAATTAGTATAAGAAAAATCTTTTTAAACAATACAGTTCCTGTTTACTTTTTTCCAATTTAAGAACGCAAAGAATTTCTTAAGAACAATAAATACTCTTGTAGAAAAATTGAAAAAAATATCAATAATATATGAAACTTTAGGTGAATAAGAAACAAACACATTTTTTTTAGTATTAAAGAAATATATAAAGGCTTTTTTTAGGAAGATTGTGTATAAGATCAGAGAGATATACTTTTCTTATGTCATCGCTAATATCAGTATATGTACTGAAAAAGTAATAACTATCTCAAAACTCTTTCAATAAAAAAATAATTTTAGTTCAAAATAAAACGAAATAGAGCTGAAACTGCGCTATGTTGTGTTTTGGACCCAAGTTCTATTTCTTTTGGGTCCAAAAGTTCCGCTGACTGGTTATAAAATACATCCTTTCAACTGCAATGATTAGTAATATTGTTTAATTAAATGTTACCATTAAATATTTTATCCACAGCGCTAATTCATAGTAATGTGGGGGTCTCATTCCAATCAAAGTCGTACATTGTATTACTTTTCTCAACATACTTCGTTCATACAGAAGCTCTCTCGTTTTGGTGTTATTTTGGGAAATATCCCGAATTAATCTCCACTTAAGTTCTCCTAAGTATAGAATAATATCCATAAAAGTCACAATATTAAAATTTGGAGTGACTGATAGAGTTTTTATTTTTGAGCAAAAATTGTATAACCTCATTTTTTGATTCTTTGAGACGTACATATTGCGAGTTGTTTTTCCGATGAATGAATTGCATGTCAAACTGTCATGATTCCATCACTCTCGTTGTTACCTTTGGATCATCCACAATAAATTGAAGCAAAGTTAACAATTAAAAATTAGTTTTCTCAATAATTTCTTTCATATTAAGTTTTATTATTAGGGATTTCAAAGCTTCAAGAAAGTAATTTGAGTTGTAATTTTGGCAGTTCCGAAATGGTTGTACAAGTGAGTTATACAGGTTTTTAACACAACTCTTAAAGAAATAAATACCTTAAGCCTTTCATTTTTCATAGGTCTAATACTTAAATTTACTTGGAATTAAATCATAATAAAATCGTTTGAAAAATAAGAAAACAACAGCGGATTCTTACCCTAGCTTCTGAAAGCTAACATCGGTATTAATGTTCCCTTCTCTAGCAAGTATATAATTTTTACCTGAATCGAATGATCATTACCCCAATTGTATAGCTTTGATTAAGCTACTCTAATATTTAGATTTCTGTTAAATCATTAAAATTACGGTATATATTAATTTTAAGGTTGCTTAGTACGATTTCCTTAAATCTGAAATATTCTTGTGAAGGATAGCTCCCTTAGCTATTTTTTACCACATTCTAGATAATGTTATCTGTACAATTATGCCCGATATAGATTCATAATCTACTTTTCTAAACTATTAAATTCAAGGTGGTGTCGTATTGGGAGTCGAGGCAACAGAGCTACTTTACCCAATAAGTAATTATTCGAGTTTATTTACCATAATCAGATTTCTATGGGTGGTAAAAGTTTTTATGCTCGGTTAAAATTTCTAATTTGTTACTGGACTTGTATTGGAATATAAATTTATTAGTGGAAGATATAGAAAAAGGTGAGAACAACTTCATAACTGTGATAATAACCTGTTCATTTTCTGAGAGTTAAATAAATGGAAATTTACTCGTGCCTTTTGTTTACATATTTCACCTCAACAAATTTAGACTAATAACCCAGAAGCTAAATTTCAGAAAAGAAAACACAAGATAACCTAGAAGGGTGTTTATGTGAACTGACTCAAATATCACCCTTGATTCTTCCATTAATCTGTTCTCACATAGTCAAAGCAGTTTAGAATGTAAACTAGGAATGCAGATATGTTTCACTACCAGTCAATATTACTTCTATGTATGAGAGATGCTGCTTGATTACCCCGCTGAAGAAAATTGTTTATCTTTTACAGCAGAACTAGGCAGTTAAGCGGTTTTGTGGTCAATGATTATGTTGAACAACCATCTAAATGAGAATTTTATCATCCAAGAACACTTTAAAAATTCGGGTTAGTATCCAGCGATCTTCTAGGTAACATAACAATATCTCCTAAAACTTGATTCAAAAATATTCAAAATATATTCCAAAGTCTTAGTCAGAAAAATAATGTTTTTAACTATTAAATAAGACATATCGAGTTTTAGTTTCAAGCCAATACGCCGGAGTAAATAAATTAGCAAACTAAAAGTCATTTCCTTAAGTGAGTCAGAAGTTTAAGGAAATTATATATCAACTTAAAACTCTTTTAAATGAACTAATCCTTATTATTTACGTCTTCTATAAGAGGATTTTTCCTAAATCAAGCTGCCATAGTCTTCATCCGCTATTCAAAAGCAGACAAGTAAGCGAAGTTTCATGCTTGTATAATTTTAAAGGAAGGCAGCACCTAGCAGAGAAGGAAATGCAACTCCATAAAAGAGGAAAAATCTCATCAAGATATGAATGGTACCAATTGATTAAATATTTAAAAGCATTGAGCACTATCTTATGAAATTCTATTCAAAACTACTTTACTTTATAGATGAGTCTTTGGCAGCTTTCTGTGTCCCGTTTGTTCAATAATATAATTTTGTCTTATTTGGGTATTTTGAAACTCCCGTATTCACTAAGCACATAAAAATTTGTTTAATATAAGAAGGTAAGTTTAAAAGGTGGGTATTCGTGATAATTTCTATTACATTTCTTTTGTTTATTGTTTTAGAAAATACGTTGCCTTTATTTCTTCTAATGCACATTTTTGTGTCTCAATAATGGGAAAACACAGAGCTGATCTATTTACTGCTTGGTATTTTACAATTATCTCTTATTTCAAGATATAATTATTATTATTTGAATGATCCAACAGATATTTTTTGTGGATATGATTGTTTTGCTCGCTGTTGGCGAGAAGTTACGTGCAGTTTTACCAGCAATCTACACGAGGTAGTCCTGCACTTAACAAACCTGAGAAAAAAGTTAAATTACTTTAAAAGCTCCTATCCTTATAAATTTTCATAATTCTTACATTTTCCACCCCAATTATAAAATTTTCTTGCTATGGATAGTTTTAGAATATTAAGTCTTTGTAGATTCAGATTATGTTCTCCAACTCTACTCTACTACTCTTAACACTTAGCACCAAAACTAAAAAAATATTGAAAAAATATATTCTAAAGTACTGAATTTTATATACCTATTATATGTCACTTAATTTTAGTATTCTTACTTGTATATCTAGGTAGCGGGAAGTTGCAATTAAGAGAGCACCCGCTCGTTGCATCAACTCAGGAAATATAATGTTGCATTACCCTAGAAAAAGAGACCAGACCAAACCACAGAAAAAATGAAAGACAAGAATTACGTTCTCGTCGAGACTGCGAGTGGATATGGTCTTTTCTCCTTTTTATCAACTTCACCACTTGAACAACTTCCAACTAATATTACAGAGTTCAAAGAAGCAACAGGAACCACTCTAGAAGGCTTTAAGCCTTTTACTTCTGCAGAAGAAGCGCTTGAAAACGCTCAAGCAATCCTAGAAAACAAAGCAACAAAATTTCTGGAGCAATTTCTTATTTCCACACTTCCTGAACTTTCGAAAAAATCAAAAGTAAAATTAGGCGTTCAAACTCCAAACCTAGGAAACTCAATCTCTAAAATCCCCGACCTGAAGTACTTAAAGCTAGAAACTGGAGAATCTGTAAATGAAATTCTTCGTTCGATACGCTCATTTCAATCCAATCTCATCCCTCAAGTTAAACCTGAAGTTGCTAGCCAAGCAAGATTAGGTCTTGGGCATAGCTTCTCTAGAAAGAAGATTTCTTTCAACGTTAACAAACAAGATAATATGGTTATTCAAGCTTCTGCCCTTCTTCAACAACTTGATAAAGATGTCAATACAAATGCAATGCGTGCGAAAGAATGGTATGCACATACATTCCCGGAACTTGTCCGTTTAGTTCCAGACCCAATTGTTTTTAGCCGTTTAGCAGAAATCCACGTGAAGAAAAAGATTAATGAGGAAAATGAGTCAAAGGTTGTTAAGGAGATTGAAGAAATTTTACAAGATGAAGAGTTAGCGAAGACTGTGTATGTTGCAGGGAAAGCCTCTATGGGTTTGGATATAAGTGATGGAGATTTTGAGGCGATTAAGGTGTTTGCTGCGGAAACTGTGTCGCTAGCTAAATACAGGCAGGACTTGCTTGTTTATTTGACAGAAAAGTTGGATTTGGTTGCGCCAAATTTAACGGCTATTCTAGGAGAGCAGCTTACTGGGCGGTTAATAACTCATGCAGGTGGACTGACATCGTTAGCAAAATGTCCAGCAAGTACTGTGCAGATTTTAGGAGCAGAAAAGGCATTGTTTAGAGCCCTAAAGAGTAGGGGAAAGGTGAAGACTCCAAAATATGGCTTGTTGTTTAACTCTGGATTTATTGCCAAGGCGAATAAAGATGCAAGGGGTAAGATGAGTAGATACTTGGCAAATAAGTGTGTCTTGGCTGCACGGATTGACGCGTTTAATGATGATGAAGGGCTTGGCAAGGTGTTTGGAGAGCGCCTGAGACAGCAGATAGAAGATAGGTTGCGATATTTGAATTCTGGGGAAAAAGATGAGAGTGGCAAAAAGAATGTTGAGATTATGGAAGAAGTTGAACGATCTATACAAAGAAAGAGGCCAGTAGAGAACATGGAGGTGGTTGAAGAAATGGCTGGAGAAGTAGATACAGAAGAAGACACACCAAAGAAAAAGAAGTCCAAGAAGGAAAAAAAGGAAAAGAAAAGCAAAAAGAAGAAGAAAAAAAAAGATAAATAGTTGGTTTTTCTTATTATTCAACAATCTGTGATCTCTTACGCAACACATCTTGGACAGTCGAAAAAAGAGGTCTCAAGTAAAGCTTTACAGTCTCCACAATAAACCTGCTGGCAGTTCTTACAACTAAATGCACCACCTTCTTTCTGTCCATCGGCATCTGATGTAGTTATTTTTCTGAAACAGGCAGAGCAAGCCGAAAATCCATCTATATCTTCTACAAGAACATATTCCTGCTTTGAATAGAGCTGCTGAAATGACTTTGCCAAAATAGAACTTTTCAATAACCGCGTTTCACATATGTAACATTCTAGTGCTGAAACTTCTTCATTCACTTCAAGTAAGCTCCCGCAAACACTACATTCATAACTAAATCCAAATCTTTCTGGTCCTCCTTTAACGTTTTTTAAGAAACCTGTTTTCATTAATACTGGAATATCTTCAATGATTTTATCATTTTCTATTGTACTTCTTTTTGGTCTTATTTTATTCTCCAACTCTGTTTCTAAATCTATTGGGTATTTTGTTACTTTGTACTCTCCTTTTGTTTGTGCAGAAATAAACCGACAAATATATACTTCAGCCGTTAAGCTAATAAAACTAACCGATACATTATTTTCCTGAAGTTTGGTAACCGTTTGAAAGATATCAAATGGATCGGATGAGGTTAAAGACGCCTGAATGGAAAGAACTTCCTTTGAGTAAAAGTTAGGAAGAGTTTGAAAAAGAGTGAGTGCAAGCTCCAGACCATTTTGGAGGGAGAAGTCCACACCAGATATAAATTTGTATGAATTGAGATTTGCGATGTGTGTTTCTGCGTCAGATGTGATCTTTGAAATTAGCTGGGCTTTGCCATTACGGATAGTTATCAAACCCAAAGAAGAAAGAGTATTTTCATGTAAAAACTTAGGTATAAAAGTTTGCAGCTGGTTGACAGTTGCTGCCAAGCAACTAGGTCTAAAAATGTCAGTGTTCTCCATATTAACGGTTATGTCTATTAGGATGAGCAACGATCTAACGGATGAATGACGGTTGTTGTTTCCATTTAGCTGCATTTCAGGCATTGTTTGTTGGAGACCATATGGCATTACCAGATATTCGAAAACGAATAGAATGCCAGAAGACGCGAAAAACATCGTGAGTCAAACTCTAACAGGCGCGGAAAATGGAACTGTGAGCAAAGAAGAAACTAACATTTTATCGGAGGAGCAAAATATAAGCTCTACAGGTAAGAAAAAAAGGAAAAAGAAGAAGAACAAGTCGAAGGCACAGAAGAAAAGGGCCGCGTTGGAAAGGTTCTACGCAGAAGCGTTGGAAAACTCCAAGCATCTTCTGCATAATGTATCCGAACAAATGATTAAGTCAACTCCTCCTGAGTTCACTGACTATGAAGATCGTTTTACTGGTAGTTTACGTCCCTGGTATGTCACCGCTCAGTGCAGTCACACCGTTTTTGACGATCTAGGCATCGAGACTCCAGACTATGCAGTTACTGGAAGCCCAACATCAGAAATTCAGTTTAAGCAAAGCGGAAAACAAATACCACATGTACATTCTCCTGAAGAAATTGAACTCATGAGAGAAGTTTGTAAGATTGGTCGCGAAGTGTTGGACATTGCTGCTGGTTACATCAAGGTTGGGGCTACTGGTGACGAAATCGATCGCATTCTACATCAAGCAGTTATTGAGAGAAAGGCTTACCCTTCTCCACTGAACTACAATGGGTTTCGGAAGTCACTTTGTGTTTCAGTAAACGAGGTAATTTGTCATGGAATTCCAGATTGCCGCCCTTTAGAAGATGGAGACATTGTTAACCTCGATGTGTCCGTGTACAAAAATGGCTTTCACTCTGATTTAAATGAAACTTATTTCGTTGGAGAAGTTCCTGAGGAGAAGAGAAAGCTAGTGAGAACTGCCTATGATTCCCTAAGATTAGTAGTTGACGAGTTAAAACCCGGCATGATGTATCGAGACATTGGCGCCATCATCTCGAAACATGCGGCGCAGAACGGGTGTTCTGTTGTGAAAACATATTGCGGACATGGAGTTGGAAGGCTTTTTCATACGGCCCCAAATGTTCCACATTACAAGAAAAACAAAGCCCGTGGCATCATGCGCCCTGGACATATTTTCACAGTTGAACCTATGATTAACCTTGGAGGTTCCTGGGGTGATATTTTATGGCCAGACCAATGGACTGCCACCACCACCAATGGTAAACCATCAGCACAGTTTGAACATACATTCCTTGTTACCGAAACTGGTGTTGAAATTCTAACCGCAAGAGAGAACGCACCAAGGAATAAAATGATTTGGGATCCGAATGCGCTACAAAGGTGAGGGCATAAACTCTGTTAAAAATTAACCGTAGCCCTAAACTCTTTACAAAACCAGACTGTGTACAAAGGTTGACTTCTAGTTAGTGTTCCTGAGAATGGACTCATAAATACAGGCTATCAGGAGGATCAAAGATACATAGAAACCAACTTTGCAAACATGATATAACCTACTCTTTTCTTCCAATTGTTCTTCAATCTTGATGTAGATCAGAAGCGGCAAGCATAATCCAGCGAACAAAACAAAAGTGCTTCCAATGAAGTTCATTATCAAAGCAGCCCCAGGTCCAAAAATCATTATAGCCTGCGCAGAAACCAGAAGAACAACAGTCGAAACAACATGTATATAATCAAAACCTGTTGAAGGCTCATTCTCCTGTCCATCAATCAAAGCTTCTTCAAGATCAGATTCTGTTTTTGGTCTGGGTAAAATATTAAACTGAGAAGTATAAGATACAAAAATAGCCCTGCAAGGTAACATTACCAGCGGTAAGCTGAATAGTAAGTTGCAAAGTAAGGCAAACCTCCCAAGATCAACTATCTTCTCACCAAAGTTAAATACATTAAGCAGATTTTGAGGCACTCCATCCGTGCATGTGATTGGTGACTTTTCTGTACATATATGATCAAAAGCGTAGAAATATCCAGAAACTCCAATAAGTAAATAAAACAAAGCCGCAAAAAAAATTGATGTTTTCACAACTATCTTTTTTCTTTCTATACTCGGATCTCTAAGTTCAGTAAATGTTGTTAAAGTGTTTATATGACAATAAAAAGAGAGCTGCATAAAAGGAAATGTAAATAGGAAATCGTGGGGATCAAGAGAATAGAAGCTTGGTGCTATTGCTGTATCAAAAGATTGCACACTTTGTAAAGTTGGTGATTCAAATGTAAAAATATACTTTTGTATAAGTTTAAATAAAACAACAAAGGCAAGAATAATAACAGAAATAACTGAAGCATAACTTGAATATTTCAGAGAATCAAAAGTCTTCAAAAAACAAAAAGGAGAAACAAGTGTAATCAAAAATATTGTTATCTCATTTTGTAAATATAGGTTTTCTCCAAATGCAGATGGAGAAAAAATGTAACTTTCAGCAAGACTTGTTGCTAAATCTCTTATAAGAGATCCGTATCCAACTTGACCAAAAAAGGTGAGAGAAAATAAAAGAAAATTATTAAGATGTTTTCCACCTGAACCCAAAGATTTTTCTACAAGATCAGTCATTGTTGAAGACTGGGATTTTATGCTAGATTTAACCAAAAGGAGGTTTGTGCCATAATTTAAGAAGGAAGATAAGGTGAGTAGGAGGCAGCTTAGAAGAACTCCAGATTGAGAAAATGCATAAGGAAGTGTAAGAACACCAGCACCAATCATTGTAGCAACTAAAGATGCGGAACAGGTTTCGCAAGTGGCGGTTCGGGAGGAACAGGAGTACGGTGGATTCATATAGTTGTTGTTTTGCATTTTCTTGAGCTTAGGGAAATATCAATTTTGGGCATTTTCTTGAGCTTAGGGAAATATCAATTTTGGGCATTTTCTTAATTTTGGGCATTTGCCTATTTTGGGCAATTGAAATAATATGGATAGTTGAGTAAATTGGGATATTATCTTAACTATTACCCAAGTCCATAGTCTGGATGCACAATCTAATTAACTTTTAGCTTAAGTACCATATATTATACTATTAAATGCGCTCTCTCTGATCCTAGTTTCTTCCTGTATTGTTTCTTAGTCTTTCCTTAAATATTATTGGTTTCATTCCAGAACCCGGGAAGCTGGTTCATCTGTTATGTTCATACCAGACAGCATAAGGAGTTGGAATAAAGATCGAGAAAATTAACACCAACCTATTAGATTGAGAAACAAAAATCAAATTCAACCTTGCAGAAGAAGGAACCTGGACTACCAATTCAGATGATCGGTGGGAGACCAATACATCTGAAGTCGAGAGGTAATATAGTTCAAGTGAAGCTAGATAATAGTTAACATAAAAGGTTTCAAATTTTATTTTGTAGTTTCAGTCCTGGTAGGCTCCTCAGTCTAGTTAGATACACATCTAAATGAAATGTGACCGGAGAAGAGAAACTGGTAGTTGGACTGTGTTTCTGAGTGGAGGCTTAGCTGTTCAAGACAAGGTCCAGCTACATTCAAGGGTTTAATATGACCAGAATGTGAAATGAATAATGTTCAGGAGAAATCATAGAGTCGCTTAACTATGTATCGCATCGTCACTCATGGAGTTGTAAGAGGAAATATGAGTGTATCTAATGGGTTTGAGACATGATCATGAAAACTTTTGTCGGTTAAGAGTGTACAGACCGAGAAACTGTCTCAATGGTTTCCGATTTCCACTTTTGTAGATGCACACTCAGTAAAATTTACACTGGAGTTGACCTTGATCATAACATATTTATCGGCTTTTACTGACTAACCATAGCGTAAAAACCTGTTTTATTACCCATCGTGTAAAAGACCTGATTGAACCAATCATATTGTTGAATTCAACGACTACCCAAAAGAAAAGGCATAATTTTGCTCGAACTCTATCGATAAATTATCTTACAGGTCAAATATGAATTCGAATCGTATTTACTATGAACTTGGTTGTGGGTGATATCCTATTTTCAATTGAGCCGATTGTTTTCTAGTATCATTATAAGTATCTAAGAATAACATGGTTATGTTTTATAAATAATTTCCAAAGTTGCACTGATTCTTAAATTCTACTTATTAGTTTATCATCGTTGAATATTTTACAGAATATGAACTGTACAGTAAGTTAATACATCAGACCGTGTATAATTAATATTCGTGTAGTATTTGTCCTCTTGTTTGTCATTTGCCAGGTTCTTCTTAAATCATATTGCTATCTGATGTTGTTTTATTTTTCATTTCTTTCTACTGGGGCTTTGATAGCATATGAACTTTATTTAACAAGAAACGTGTAAATATTAAATATTCAGAGAAACCAAAATGTGAAAGACAAAAGCCTGTTACACGATTTTCTGGTTCATTATTTCTGCAACTAGAAACTACTGGTTTTCTAAGTGATGGATTTCATTAAGGAGATCATAGGTTCTATATTTGTTTCTAAAGGAACTGAATATTTTTCACCTTTGCATTATGCTAATAAGATAGTGTAAGAACTACGGTCCATATTGATTTTAACCATTTTAATTAAGTAAATAGCCTTGAAGAATGCAATAATAAAAATTATTTCTAAGAAATACATCTCTGTGTATTTTAATCAGTGCTTTCAACAAAAATCAAGAAGTTCTAGGTAACCTGTTTTGCTCTATAAAATGCTTCACCAATATTATCTAGCTAATGTAAGAAAATACATATATTGATAAAGATCAAGAACTGTAGTTTCTTGAAAGAAGATTTCAGGGTTCATAAAAAAAAACGAGCTTTGTCCGATTGAGTCAGTTAAGAAAGGTATAAAACAACACTACTAGGAATTTGTATCATCATATTGCCATAATGTTGTTACTGACCAAGGAGTAAAAAAAAAACTGAAAGAAATCTTTGGTATTTAACAGTTATTCTATAACGATCTATAAGTGGCTGAAATTCGATTCATCTTCAATCTGAAGCTAGTGTCACGAACACTGTGCTACCATAAGGTTTTCTTAATGTAAACATTTTTGTCTGGGGCCATAGGTATAGTACAATTCTGAGATGTACCCCCGTTCTTAGTTGAGTAGATTTCGTACTATGAACACAAGAAGCCCATCGAAGAGTCATGTGTTTTATTTATGTGACAATTTCCAATATTTCGAAGTATGGGGTATATTACTACCCACCTGTCTAGTTAGAGAGGCTTCAAGACTCCAGTCGAAATTAATGTTTCTTCTTGTTGTATCTCAAGTAGTTTGAATTTTCTTGGTAATTAACCATATTTCCAGCGACCAGTCTTTTAACAACTAGCAGGTGATTATTAGTCAGTGCAGAACGCTTGTTTTGGCTTATATACAGATACCAATGACCTAGCATCATTTTCAATCCATAAAGATTCTACCCAAAAGTTTACCAGGGCAATGTTACAAAAAGGTATAAGATTTTGTTTGATCCTGACAGAGTGGATCGACAACGACATCATATTTTCTAAATTTGTAGACAAATATATAAGGTTTATTTAAATGTACACAAACTCCTTAAGGTTTTTAGAACTAAAATATTATAATTTCTGTCCGCAAGTGGGGAATACTAATAATAGTCAGTACTAAGAGACTTTGCTTTCGTATGAACTTCTTGCTATTTCAGATGAGCGTCTAACAGTATCAACCGCAAGACCTACTTTAAGTTATTCTTGGCTCGAAAAAAATAGTGTGTTTCATTAATTTTTCAAAAAAAACAAAAATTTTTGGCTGCAAAAAGCTTGCTTATAGTTTCAGGTCTAACACTAAAACTGGTATAATTTTACATGTTCATCGCTCTACCACTTCCAGGGTACATCGGTCTTTAAACATATATCTAGTAAGTTAATACCTTCCAAATCATATAGCTAGCTAGTTACTTCTTTGGTTACTGAAGTAAATAAGTATATCCTTTTTGCATGTTTTATGAAGTAGTCTCCAATTTCTTTTGAGTCTAATTTGGTGAAGTAATATTATTTCTTTTAAATAGACATCTAAGATAGATTCTTATACTTTATTAACAGGTTCTATACGTAATATTTCAGTTAAGAAGTTGTGAAAAACAAACGGGTAGGACACGGATTAGATAACCCCATAGTTGTAGGAAAGGTTTTCGACAGCTTCTAGGGTAAAAGTCACTGTTTCACTTACGTGGCTTCTCCTGGTCTTGAGCCTGAACTTGTAACTGAAAAAGTTCATTGAAAAGAAAGAAATCTATATTCTTTTATGAAAGTTTATAATAGGAAATAAGTTATAATAAAGTTACTAAGTCCAGATTTCCACTTAAGTATTATGTTGGTGATATATATTTGTGGTGTCCATTTTTATCACTTTCCTCTGTCGGACATAGGCAACATTCTTCTAATTTGCCAAGTGTAGAAAATTATAAATGGATATTAAAACATTGTGAGTAAATTCTATATGTAACATTTATGCAAAAGGGACAACATGAATAGATGAAAAGCCTCATGTAATAAATATGCAACAAGAATAAAAATTCTGCCGGCACATACTTCAGGTAGTACATACTAATGGCGATAAATACAATGCATTACTAGGAACATATAAAGTCTTTTTGTAAGTTTTTAATTTAGAATATCTTCCTTAGGTTCAATATGCCACCTTTGGAGTTAAATTATTTAGATTTCTTCCCTCTATACAAGCTTTGGTTTTCATTGGCTTTATTGTTTGAAACGCAATTATGATTGGTACAAATCTCTGAATTTGACAGAAATAAGAATCACACACACAATTCACACACTATAATTAAATAAGACAATCAAACGAATTTAGTTCAAGTTTAAAATATAACATACATTAATCAAGTAAGGACTCAGAAGTTATAAAAAAGATAAATCTGGGAGAAAAAAAAAACATTCAGATAGAAATACTAGAAACACTAACTACTCCTTCAGATTCTATTTCTCTTACTGAAAAACTCTCACCGCCGAAAAAATAACTTTTGATCTTCCTCATATCGACCTCTTCATTGCATCTTCTGAAGAAAGAGATATAAAACTTACAGTAAGAAATAAGTGTGGACAATATATATGTTATGTAGGAATATATAGAGAAGAAATAATGTAACTGGACTAAGGAAATAGAGATATAATCATAGACACCGTCTTTTTATTTTAAAGAGTATTCAAAGTTAGGAGACGAAATTTGAGTTTGACAGGTTTAAAACAAAGTTTGCATATATATATGCTCTGAAACAATACCAAAAAACACATTCTGGAATAAAATCATATAAATGTAAGTTTCGAAGATTTGAAGTTAGACGTGATAAAGGGTTAAACCTTAGAAGACACGGAAAAAATACATCAGAGTAAAGAAAACAAAAAGAAGAGGAAGCAAACAAAAAAATGCAGAGGAAAAGATCTAGAGAAAAAGTTGCACCTATGACTAGTGTTGAAACCAAAACAGCTCATGTGATGAAAAATCTTTTGGCGAGAGTCTTGAATTTACTAGCGAGGATATTGATTGCTTTAGATATCGCCCAAAGAGAGATAGCTTAGGAAATGTTAGTATTGGTCAATACATGAGTGTGCTAATGCAGGATTCAATACACCAGGGGCCAGTAATATACGAGCTCATGGCCCGCTGAGTTTTAAAAATTAATAATATCCATTGCATCTCATCATCTATAACACATGAAAATCTTAGCTCATGCTGCTCTGTTACAAAATGCTGCGTAGAACCTGTTCAATCAACAGAGAGATCTATAATTTCTTCTTTTTGTTTAGGTTCTAAGATCTCTATAAATTCTATTTCCTTATCCTGATCAACAGTTTTTTTCTGTGGTTTCTTTGAGGTATGCATGCCTTTCATTCGTTTCTTTGGGATAGGAGATTTAGAAAAATATGCACTGATTGGTTTAGAGGCTAGGTTCCGGGCTACTTGCTTTGCATCTTTGAAATTGAAAACAGAGATGTTTATCCTGACAAAGTTGAGTTCTTCCTTCCGCTCCATCTCAGTAAAATATAAGTCGAACAAACTCTTAGCTAAGATTTCAGTCGACTTCAAGAAGGCGGTAGCCCCAAACCCAACGATAGAAAAATATCTATCCTCCGAATACATTATATTTCTAGACTTTGTTTTTACGATCCAGTCACCCCATCCTTTGGCACCTTTGGGCTTGTGGCATAGGGTAAGTTTAAGTTTCTCAGGCAGTTCTTGAGTTTTTCTCATGCGTTGGAAAATCAGGTCAACCAAGGTTTTGAAGATCTGTGGAAGCCGGTTCAAGACAGTTTTTAGATCTGTGGGATGAGGAAGATCAGTAGTTTCGACACTAATGTTCTTTTGGAAGGGAGAGCTCGGGGTTAACGCTGAAATGTCTTCACCATTGATAACGTTCCAGACAAATTGTGCAGAATCAACAGGTTTGACATTTTTCATTAAGTAACTTTTGCCTATTTCAGCAATCATTTTACAGGTGAGTTGGTGATAATCTATATCAAACATTTTCCCTCCTTCAAAATGATATTGTTTAACAGCACTATATAAATCTCGGTTCAAAGCGCTTCCAACTCCTTGCTGAAAATAAGATAATACCCAAAATCTACAATTGAGCGAACTGGTTTTTCCATGAGAAACTGCTTTAGAGTACTTGAGAACAAGACAGCCTGGCCATTGGGTTTATTCTAAACTATACAAAATACAGCAAGTACATGGTTCACAGCAAATTTTGCACCAACTTTTCCAGAAGATATTCCTGCGCAGCACGTATACCCAAGTTTTTCAAACACCTCTGATCTCCATTCTTGAGCAATTTGACTGGCTACTGCAAGCTTCTTGTATTCTTCCTCTTGGACATCAGCACTTTCTATCACAGTTCCTCCCAAAAGTTTAGCTCGTTTCTCATCATCAACCAAGAAATGAAACGATTGAATTCGAGATTCCACCATTCCAGTAACATCAATGAAAACTTCGTCAAATCCTTTCTTCTCCACCATTCCTCCTTTATAGCTTTGAACTTTCTCAAACCAAAAGTTGTTTATCTTTTCACTTGCTTCTCGAAAGGGAGTGAGATCTGAGCCATCAACAACAATTAAACTTGGACATTTCTTTTTAGCTTCAGAGACAGACACCATTTTCGGTACTCCAAGTCTTCTTGCCTAAAGGTTCAACTTATTTGGCTAACTACTTCATAGTTACAGGTTCTATATAGTGTTTAATAGAAAAAATGCATATACACTAACAAATACTTTTGTTTTACGCCAACTGGTTTTCCCTTTAATGATGGATTCAAGACAACAGCCACCTGGGCATAAAAACAGTCCAAGTCAAAACACAAGATAATTTTCATTGTCTTCTTTCTAACGGAAAACTGTAATCAATTTTGGGCAAGAACATTTTGGGTAATTTAAGAAATTTGTTTTGAATCCAACAAAAGAAAAGAGGATTTGAAAAAAGAAAATCGACAATGGCTCATAAGAGTAATCCGTGGAAGAAGTCACGCGCAAAAATGCGCTGGAAATGGAAGAAGAAAAGAACTAGACGTTTACAGAGAAAGAGAAGAAAGATGAGACAGAGAGCAAAGTAATTGAACCCTCTCTCTGCGGCTCGCTGAGATTTTTTCATTGATAAACATTGCTTGAAAGTGTGCATTCAACCCCCTTAAAATCTTAAAGTTGCTTCTAGGAATCTCTTAATTCGCTTATCATTGCATATCCACGAAATTTGAATAACCTTTTGAAGAATGTAAAGTTCCATTTGAAGGATGGAATATTCTTTTTTATATTCTTGCAGATTAGTTCGCTCTGCCTGTAAATTATCGAACTAGCAACTTATTTAATAAAAGAATGTATTTGAAAGAGAAAAAGGAACGCATTAGGGGTTAAATTGAAGGTATCAGGAACATGAAAATCTATTCTTCTTTCTCAAGTATGTCAGAGTCACCTGGATCTGTAACTGCAATGCAACTAACTCTGAAGTATTTTCCCGCAGCAGTTCCAAGTTCATTGTTTCCACCAGAAAAGAATAGGATATCGGTTTTTCCAAGGAATCCGTAGTATTCAATTTCAGATCTCTTCAAGGAAGGGCAGTTGTTAGCAACGATAACAGTCTTAGCTTTTCCACTTCGAAGTGCTTTGATGGCCTGCTTGTATCCTAGAGAGTACTTACCTGTTTTCATCACGAGTTTAAGCTTCGCATTGAAGTTTGAAGTATTTTTGCTTTTCTTTCCCATTTTATTTTTGATGGTTTGTTGATCGATTTGGGTTTGTGCAGTTTGCGCCTAATTTTGGGAAATTTCGAGACTGGACCTAGTCTGGGAACCTCTCTCGGTAGAGCGCTATTGTGTTAGCGAAGGTTGGTCAAATTTATTTATTTTAAATGCTGAAACTAAGGAAAAAAAAAGAATTATTGCTCCATTCAGGATGTTTTCTACAATTTTTGACCAGAAGTATTTAATGAACTAATGCGTTGCATGGAGTGAGGAATAGGGTTTATCGAGGCCAGCCTTCCAAAGGCCACTTAATTTCATTGGATGAATTATCTCATGGAATAATCCAATTACCCAAAATATTAAAAAAAACAGTAAGAAAAAGAATTAAAAACTGCAATCACACTAATACCAAATGTGTAAAGGAAATTCACCTCCCCTCTATTAACTAATAGGAAGAATAGAATATATACATATATATATTAAACTTACAAACTAGCAGTTTAGTGAAGAGAAGCTATATTTATATGAAGGATGTTAGAAGTTTGAAATTTAAGCAGTTGAGAAACTGCACGGGGCTAGGGTTAGCCTTTTCGAAGAAAAGCTAAACTTTAGCAACGTATATGAAAGAAACAACAAAAGAAACATCTCAAGAAGAATATTTAAACCCCAACAAGGTATTTATTATTTATGTTATTATATTCTAGAATAAGAAAAAGGATAAGGGTTGGGAGGTAAAACAGTTTTTGGAAAATAAGGATGTGGGTTAGGGGAGTGAGTGCTTGGGATGAGGGTCGGGTTAAGGGATGCGAAGGGGGGTGAGTATGCTTGAAAAACTCCCCGACGGTGAAAATTTTTGCTGAGATAAGGAAACACCCTGAGAGTTAAGTGAGTCAGTACGTTCGGAAAACTCACAAGGTAGGATATAAGTAGATGATTATTATAAGAAAAACTACTTAGTTGCTAAAGTTGTGTGGATCTGAACTGAATCAGAGTACAGATCAACTAGTTCTTTCTGTAGTTTAGTTTCAAAACTTATTCCTTTGAGTGTTGGCCTTCCATTCTCTTCATTGAGAGAATACATTTCAAATCTTCCTCCGTTTGCTAAACACTGTTGACCAGGTCTTATTGGAATCTGAACGTTAGTGTCTTCAGAGTTTCTTTTTTAATTTCTAAGTCTTTTTAGTTCACGTTTAACTAAAGACCTGTTGAAGTGCACACCTGGAAACTTATGATGTAATGCAACTTCAACATTGACCAAACTGGTGGCAGCTAAGCCTAAGTACCTTAGAATTTTTAATTCATTTCCTTTAGGTCTGAACAGAACCTTCTTTCATTTGGATCCAATTTAACTTCAAGTCCTGAGTTTTAAGGTTCTTATTTTAGAAGATGCACTTTTCTAGACTTAGATCAAACTTGAAGTTTAACTCAAGAGTGCAAATAGGTGAAGAAACTCATTGAACATTGCATCTTAGCGTTCTGTTCTTAAAACCATTTTTCTTGATTTTTTCCTCAGAAAACCTGTGTGATGAGGTTCTTTTCCATCTAAGTATGTTTACAGCAAAGATCTGAAGCACTTCAAACATAATTTCTGATTCTGAACCTCTTAATAGGATCCACTCATTATTTGGGACAGTTTGGTTCTCTGGTTTCAGGCCTAGTTCTTCTACTTTGATTGAGCTTTTGTCCATTTGCTTTTTTTCACAAATTTAAAGTCGTGTGGCACAAAAGCACTTATTTCCTTAATAGACGCGGCCTTCCAAAACTCAATCCCGTTGGTATTAGTGAACCCAAAGAAAGTTAATTTAAAGCAGCAAAAGGATTTTAACAAGGTGAAACTCAAAAGATTGGTATTCAATTTTTTAGACTTAGAGGAAAATTATAGACTCTTTAAATTAAGAAGGAAATCATTATCTATGGGATATTGAAGGAACCAGTTTATCTAAAAAATTCTTCACTTACAAACAAAAAACACTGTGCAAAAAAAAGAAAGACTTTTTATATACTATAAATATGAAAAAAAATATAAGAAAAAAGACAAAGAAACATAAAAAAAAGAACTAAGGAAAAAGAAAATAAAAAACCAAATGATGAAGACAAATTATTTTTTTTGTTTGGGTGACTTCTTGTTTTAAAAAATTCTAACAGATTACCAGATTAGATTGTACGGTTGGGTAAAATGCTCTTAAGAAGGAAAGATTCTCAGCACATAAATTGACACAAATAATTTCCTCGGTTATAAAGAACTTGCAATGGAATAGAAGAAAAGCCTCTGAAAGATATTAAAGCTAACTTTTCTAAGTCTTTCTTACTGATTCCTTCAAGATTTTAAAAGGAAATATACTTCCAAAACTTCATAGCTCAAATAAATTAATTCTTATAAATTAAAAGAAAATTTTAAAAGCTTTGAAACAAGCCAAAAACGTAGATATTATTACAGTACTCGCTCAGATTTAGCAATTTTTTTCGGAGATTTTGTTTTCGAAATTTTGGTTTTTCTGAAACCAAAATTTCTATCCTAGCATTGTAACACTGTTGCTTGTGACCGGGATTTCTGTGAAGAAACTTCTAGGCGCAAGACAGATTTTTCATTTGTTGTTTGTGATTTTACATGACAGTGGCCATCCGAATTCCGCTTAAGAATGGTTTAATTTTTTCATATGAAACCTGGTGCAATTTTTAGAAAGAAAGGCTTTCTGAAATTTTCATGTCATCTTTTCTTGCAAAACTTGGATTTTAGGTAAATTTGCCATGCTTTTCTCGATTAATTTATCACTAGATATTTCAAGGTTAGCGATAATATTCGCTTAAGGATTGCCTTTGCTCTGTGTCGAGATTCGTTCAACCTTTCTCAACAAAACACTATGATTTGGTAAAATTCAAATAACTATTAGTTGAAAATATAATACAAGTTGTTGGTTGATTTAATACAGTTACAAATTATCCTGCAAAATAAAGCCAAGACAAGTTTAGTTTGTTTGAGAGACTCAAAGAGACTATTGGTTACATAACTTACCAAAGATCAACAAGTAACAGAAACAAAAATAAACTTAGAAAAGAGAAAGACAACGCAGAATCAGATGAAATTAAAACTCGTTACTACGATCAACAGAAGATTAATTAATAACATCATGAGAGGTATTTTTGCGAGGAGTTTGATGCTTAAATCCAAAACGAACCTCAGTTCAACTACTTTAGATCGTCTAATAACTCTGCCTGTCGAATGAAGGGCTTGGACCTTTTTTATCTTTAGCATCCACAGTTATTTTATTTATAGATTGATTCAAAAAAGTTCCCCACACCGCTTGAGTTGATATAGAATAGACTTCGTCGGGTTAAATTATTTTCTTGGAGAAAGTGATTAAGTAGGTTCTATTTAACAATTTGTTTATAAACTTGATTAAATTGGTGCATCATCTTGTCATTCGATTAATTCTATCTGAATTTTTATTTTCTTTAAAAAACTAAGTCTGCACTTTCACTTTAACATGTTTTCTTGTAATTACTTGTGTCTTCCAAGGTTGATAATGTCTTCTTTATAGTAGTAAAATGCATCAACTTAGCATTTTTTATGAGCACACTGATTCTTAAGAGTATGTTGTTGAATCTCTTAAGTACAATGCTATGATTTTTTTTAATATTCGCAGAGTAAACCCAATAACATTTTCTGTAGTTATATGATTTTTCTGCCAAAATTAAACATATATGCTAAATTACCGACATAATAGATGAATTAGAAACAAGAACTATTCCCAAAATTAAAAAACTTGTGACATGGCTAATAGAACAGTAAATTAACATAGATTTATGTAATCGTAATTATTTGGGTAGTTTTACAATACTGGGGCACTAGGCAATGAAGAATGTATTGGTATAGATATACCTTGCCAACCATTTTTCTGAATGTTCCAATCAACAAAAAATATCTTTGAATGCCTCACAAATGGAATAATATTAGGATTACTGTATTTTATTATAAACTTAATTAAAATACTGAAAAATAGTGCAACAATATCTTTCTTATTACTCATAATCAGGCAGAAGCTTAACAGTGCTAATAGGTACAGCTAAAGTATTACTTAACTATACATTAAATAAGAGGGGATAGAACTGTGACTGACCTTATTATAAACACAGTTTTTTTCTTGTAGTAAAGTGCGTGTGAACTAATTTTTTTGGAGAAAACTCTAAGATACACTATTTTTTGTTTCAAATATGCTTCTTGCAGAAGGTGTTAAGTAATATTTTTTAACAAGAGCCATTATTCTTATTCTTCATTCTGTTTTACAACTCTGAACCTATAGATTAGGGGTGGAAGTAAATGTAACTTTCTTAACATTAAAAAAAGGTTTCTGTATCTGATATTCTTTCTATCCCCGACAAAGATGATATGACTTTTGGAGGGACAAAGGGAAACTAAGAAACAAGGAGGCCCAGTAGCAAATAAAATACCCACTTAATGTATTATACAAAATATGTTAATTCATGATATTATTGTAGCGACTGAGATAATTTTATTTTGCTACCAAGCTATACTGTTTGTTGGAATTCTTGTATATGGTTGTTGTGAAGAATATTCTACATCCGAGCTCATATCCTGAAGCAATAAAGTAAGTGTTTCAATGCTGGGTTATGAATATATTACTTATATATAAATGTAAAATGAATGCTTGTCTAAGATTTGCTGAAATTCTTAAGAGAGTACTTTGAAGTGACATATAACTCCTTACTCTTCATCTCAATTTTTTATCCCACATAATACACCAGAAATTCTTACTGCATCTTCATAGAGCACTTGCAAAAAAAAGCCCAAATGACTTTATTTCTCTCATTTTGGCAATTTTAAGAATATTGGTGGAAATTATTTATAAATGTGTCCATGTTTATCTGGGTGCACATTAAGATCTTAGATAGGGCGGGGTCACTGAAATTCTGTTTCGAACCTGCCCAAAACGTGAGATCCCTCCCAGATGAGCAAATGAAGTTAAAAAAACAGAAGTCTCTGAGGAATATTTTTTTTATTTCAACAGAAATATTTAGCTTGACCTACCTAGTTGCTTTTTAGAGACTAGCTCTCCTTTCTATTCCATTAGCACACCATTAACAGAAGAAAAGTCATCTTTTTATTAAATTTTGCTTTTCTAAAATTGAATGATCACTGTACGATTTATAGCCGTCAAAGAAGAAGGGGGGGAAAGCAATTCTCTCTATCGCTTAAGGACCGAGGAAGAATCTGAAAAGATAATTCGGTATTTTTAATGTTATTTTCGAAAAAAACTTAGAATTTAACTAGATTCTAATATTTTAGGTCTAGTTTTAAAAAAGAAAAGGTTTGAGTAAAGAAGAGATATATCACAGTAAATATTATAAATTAATCTTAAAGCCATGTAACTGTAGCGGTATCAACTAGACATTGGATTGTAGGTTTAAAGTAATTCCATAACGCGGAATCTAGAATTATGAAATTGAGGCTCTCTGATAGCACATTTTGTACCTTATGCTCAAATTCAATTCTTAATTTACCCAGCTACGGATATAATAAAATCTAAAGAATATTCAAACCTCTAAAAAGATCAAACCAATTTCATCAAGAAATGAAAAATTCACATGAGTTCCGCAGCTTGATATTTTCATGTTAGAAATTTCAATTTCAAGTACCTGAAACAGGTTGTACAGAAACTATTTCTGTGTAGTTTGGAAGTAGAGTTAGACAAGTAATTGTCTGTATCTTCTATATGTGTATGAGGATAAGTATATTAAATTAAATTAACTGAAAGAGCTTGAAAACAGCTTTAAAATGATATAAGTAACGTTTTCTAACTCCCAGTAGTTGTTGAGATATTAAGGTTTTACGATCTGTTGTTTCCGGTGCTTATGTATTAGTAAAAGTGTATTATGTAAAGTTGCACCAATTGTGCAGTAATGTAATATTGTATTATAATTATGTAAAGTGTAAACAGTCAGTATGGAGAGAGTCGTACACTCGACTGCTTAGTGTCTGACTCCATGCGGTCTTTTTAGATCTTCAAATGCTGCCACTTCATCCTTGAATGAGTCATGTTCCAAAGTTTTTTAAACTCAGCTCTTGGATTCTGTTTCGTTTGAAGATCAGCAATGTTGAATTCGCGTTTGATGAAAATCACCTTTAGTTTTCCTGAACGAATGAGTCCTTTTAAGAAATGAATTGCAACGCTCATGTGTTTTTGCTCTGGAGAAACTGTCTTTTCTAATGTTTTAGTTGAACTAAGTGAATCTGTAAAAATCACTGAAGGTAGCTTGACTTTGCAATCTAAATCCATGCACAATCCGTAGATTCCTTGCAAATGTTTTGCTGTTTTGTAAATTTCAATCAGCTCAGCTCCAGCAGCAGAGGTAGCAACTGTCCTTTGTCTTGAACTTCTGCCAGTAATGAGCGATTGACCAAAGTAAATGAAGTTACCACTAACATTTTTCTGTTAAGTGCGTTAGAGGCCCATTCAGCATCACAAAAGGCAAGAAGTCTAATTTCACCTTTTGATTGATCTGAGTAAAAAATTCGTTTTTGATGTTTCGTTCTACTAATGTAACCTAATGTGTTGAGAATTGACTTTACTGCAAAACTTGTCACGTGTTCAGAAAGTTGACTAAGCGCATGTAATGCGTAGAGTAAATCAAATCTTGTAAGTCGTAAGTAAATTAAAGATCCAAGCAATTCTCTGTACGGAAATTTAATGCTTTTAGCATTGGAATTGTTCTTAACAGCCTCAGCGAAAGTAGAAGGTAATGGTGTAAATTTGTCTTTAGTCTTGAAATCCTTGAATTTTTCTAAAATTTTCTCAATGTGTTTGGTTTGGTCAATTTGGTAGTCTCCATTGGGTTTTCTTTCAATGTTAACTCCTAAGAAGTCTGTTTTCTGATCTAGTGTTCCTAGTGTAATTTTGTAAGTTTTCCCAAACTGTTTTGAGAAGTTTGTAATTTCTTGTTTTGTACCGAGCATCAGTACATCATCAACGTAAAGTAAAGTAATTAAATCTTTCTTGTAGAAGACACACTCATCAAAGATTGATTGTTTGAGTCCAAGTTTTTGAATTTTAGCAGAAACATTGTCAAACCAAAGCTTGGGACTTTCCTTCAGACCGTAAAGCGTTTTCTCAATCTTCATTACTTTAGTCTTGTCATGTTTCAGTTCATGTCCATCAGGGATTTCACAGTAGAGTGCAGTGCCAGCAGGTAGATCCGCGTACAAGAATGCGGTACTAACATCTAAAGTGTTAAAATGGAACTGTCTTCGAGCTGTAACTGCTAGTGCAACTGCAAGACTGTTGTAGTCTAAGGTAGGAGAACTGCGGTAAGGTGTAATTTTGAATTTCTGAGATCTTCCATTGTAAACACATCTTGCTTTGAAACTCCCATTGCGTTTTTGTTTCACAAGCATCGTGCATTTTCCAACGTAAGCATTTTCAGGAAGTTCAGAGCGATTAATCACTTTGAGAACCTTTCGTTCTTCTAAAGCTTTGAGCTCTTTTTCGACCGCTTTCTTGTAAGATGCTTCGTCTGGGTGACCTCTTGTGTCACGGTAAATGGAAGGTTTCTGATCAATTCTAGACTGAATGATCTTCTTCCGTAGCTTTTCTTTCTGATCTTTTGTTTTAGGCTTGATGATGTGTGTTGTTTCTTCAGTTGTGTTCAACGTGAAAGCTGACATCCGATTTAGGTCGAATTTCGTGGCATTTCTCCCAGATCGCGTTGTTACTGGTAGACGAGCATTGTTGTTTTCGCTCGTTTGAGGTGTTTCAGGGATTGTTACTTCGGCAGATGGAGTTGGATCATTTGCATCTTGATCGTGATCGAGTTGAACATCTGCTGAAGGCGGATTTTCATCGAAATTATCATCATGCTCAAAATCATGATTTTCTTGTTGATTTGCCTTCTGGCCATAACGTACATAGTGTGTACCAAAATCTGGACTGAAATCATCGTCATCATCAGATTCAAAATCATCCTCAGAAATTGGGTCATTTTCAGTTTTGTCAACAATTTTGATGTCACCAAATGAGAAAGTTGGTGGATTTTGATCGATTTGATCATTTGTTCTTAATTCTTGGAACCAAACATCGGTTAGTTGAGGGTAAATGATTTTTCCAGTACTAAGTTTGTAGATGATTGCTGTGTTGAAACTTGAATGTTCCTGTAGTCCAAGAAAGAGACCAGTGTCTGTTCTTTCTTGAAATTTGTTTGTCTTCGTTCCAGAAGATTTTAACGTAAAACAACAGCAACCAAAGGTTCTAAGTGAAGAAAGGTTTGGTTCTTGCCCAGTTTCTAGTTTGTAAGGCGATTCATCAAGTGTTTTATGATGTACTCTGTTCTTGATGTAACTTGCAAATTTGACTGCGTAGATCCAAAAGGAGTCATCAAGTTTAGACTGTAGTAGAGCGGCTGAAGCCATGACCTTTAAGATGCCAATCGTTCGTTCAGCAACTCCATTGAAAGTTTCGTGTCGATCTCTAGGGACAAAACGTAAATGAATGCCTTTTGCGGAAATTGAGTTGACAAAGTGTTCTGCCGTAAAGCCAGATTGGCGGTCTGTAACAATCGTTTTCGGCAAAGTTTTGAGTGTAGAAAGAAGGTAGTAAAGAGCTGCAAGTAAATCTTTCGATTGAAGTGTTCTTAAAGGAGCAACTCTAATTAATTTTGTTTTCAGGTCAACTAAAATCAATGCAGCCACAGCACCATTGACTGGTTTCATCGAGTGTTTTGGCGGAATGAGTAAGTCCATTGAAAAAGCTTGACCTTTGGAATCAGGAGAGAGTTTCATCTTGTGAATTAAATTCTTCACTGGGTTGTGTTTAGCTTTTGTCTGAAGACAGACTTGGCAGCTGTTTAGTTTTTGAGAACCCTTAATGAAACCAGCATGTTTAAGTTTGTCCTCTGAGAGATGCATCAATCTACGATGCATTAGATTTGGATCAGAGGTTTGTAAGACTGATTTCCCTAGTGGAATGATTTCAATGAAGCTTTTCTTTCCAAGTAAAATTATTTTTAATTTGTTTCCTGTTTCTAGTTGTACGTTTCTAGAGCGATGGTTGACTTTAACATTCTGTTGCTCTAGATCGTAGGTACACAAAATGTTGAAATTTGCACTTGGCATGTAAATTGCCTGTACTGTAAAAAACTTAGAAGGAAATTCTTTGAATGCAAATCTGGCTGTTCCAGTGCTTTCGTAGCTACCAGAATTTTCTGTAAGTGTAAGTTTACCAGGCTTCTGATCCATGTGTGTAAAAAAATCAGCGCTTCTGAAAACGAAAACATCGCTGCATGAATCTAGCCCAGCTAAAGAGTTTGAACCTGTGGTACAAAGAGAAGTAGCGAAACTGAAAGGATTAAAATTTTCTTTTGTAGAAGGTTACTGCTACTGTTTTCTTTGTAGGCTTTTTCTTCATCTTGGGAAGTTGTAATGTACGTTCTGGGTTGGTTGAACACACCTTTGCAAAATGATTAGGTTTGCCACAGTAAGAACAGGTAGCACCTTTAGCAGCACATTGTTTGCCTTTGTGTGGAAAATCTTCACCGCAATTGAAACACAATGTACCTTTTGAATTAGAAGAAACAATTTTCTTTGTAAATGCAACAACTGATGTACTTGGAGCATCAAAAGGGATCAAACCTGAATTGTCATGCTGAAGTACGGCTTGTGTCACTTCACTCATGTAATCCTTTAATGGTAGATCTTTTGAATCCAAATTGTTGACAACTGTAAAAATTTTCTGATTGTTGTTTCTTCTGAAGAGAATCTTAGTTTGAAAAAGTGTAAGTAAATCAGAGTCATTTTGCATCATCTTGATCTGATTAGCCTGTTGTACCAAAGAATCAAAGCGTTTAACGAAGTCTGTAATGGGTTCTGATTCCTCCCAACAGCTGTAAATCAAGTTTCCAAAGTTAATTCTTTTTCTGGTTTGTGTAGGTAAGAATGTAACAGCCCCGATGCGTCGCAGGATTTTGCAAAAACGATGTGGGGTTCGGATTGTTCGCAAGAAAACAACGTCTTTTTTCCAAAGAGAAATGATGTCATCTGAAAGTTCATCGTCAATTTCTTCCTCTAGAATGTAGTTAGATTTTTGAGTAAGCGGATTGTAAGATTCTAACAGCTCATCAATGATGCTGCGATCATGAGATTTAAAAAATTTGCGTAGAGATGTTGCATTAATTTGTAATTTTAAGGCAAGCAGGTACATCTCAACACCTTGTTTCAGTAGTTAGAATTGGTTTTGATCAGTTTTTGATCGTAAAAGGTTTTCCAATCTTTTTCGTCCTTTTTTGTAGAATTCTTCATTAATTGCTTCATTTGTAATTTCTAGCTTTGTAAGTGTTCTAGTTGAAGCAGGAGAGTCTTGTAAATGAGTTTCCCCTTGGGTTAAGTTGGAGTTTTCACTCCGTGCTGTTCGTTCTTCCACGGGATCGTTCTGATTTTCGTTTACTTCCATCGCAACCAAGTTAGACAAGTAATTGTCTGTATCTTCTATATGTGTATGAGGATAAGTATATTAAATTAAATTAACTGAAAGAGCTTGAAAACAGCTTTAAAATGATATAAGTAACGTTTTCTAACTCCCAGTAGTTGTTGAGATATGTTCAGGTAAAATAAGTTTGAAGACGACTTTCCTTGAATAGTAGTTTAAGAAGTGTTATAAGATGTTGGCTTAAGTGCCAAAAAGTTGTATTTGTAGTTGTAGTTTGTGCTTAGTTTTGTATTCTTTGAAATATGAGAACCCAGTTAGTGAAATATCGGTAGGTTCCATCAACAAAAGTTGGTACACTTATCCGTTAGTAGTTAATTGTTGTAAAAAGAAGAATATCAACTAATACTTTGCGTGATATATTTGAGGCTAATTATAAGGGAAAGAGAACAAACTTACTTCTACTAACTTTAAGCATACTTTTTTAAGTCTGCTATCTTAACTACTTACAGGTGCGCACGTCCTTATCTTGGAGAAAATAAGAAGGACGAAAAAACTCAATATTGCAATATTGAAACTCTTTTTCTGAATCAGTAGTATAAGATTAATCAGTTGGAAAGAAGCTATTCCTAGAAAATTATGTCATCGGAAAACAGTGAACGTTCGCTTAATCAAGCGCAATTAAGTAGGCTCTTTAATGAGCTATCTAAACAGCAATTGGACCAATTTTCAGAGATTATAACGGGAATACTGGATAAATCACAGACCGAAATAGGTCAATTGGAGAGCTTTGAAGAAGAGGAGATAAGAAGATTTCTTCATGAGTATGAGAGGCTGGAGCCGAAGCAGCGTAAGATGATAAGGTTGCGCCAAAGATTGAATCAGAAAACATATTACCACATTGAAAGTTGTGGAAAGGTGAATTTGAACGAACAAATCATTGACTTCTTGAAGGGTATCTTGTATGATGAGAAGATTGAGAGATGCAACACAGCTGCGGATTTGATATCTAAGAATCTAGTTTTTGACACGACGGTGAAGGAGGAACAAGCTGTGGAAGTTTTATTTCGACAAGTGAAGGATATACTTTCACGTTTACCTGAAGGTGTAGAAAAGAAACCTAAACAGATTGCAAAAGCAATAATTGGACTCCTGCCAGAATACATATGGGTGCGTGAAAAGGATATCTTTGTGAGATCAGAGTTGAGAAATGCTAACCGGGAGGATCTGAAGAAACATATTTTGAGGTGTATACCACCGCCCTACATGCTAGAGAGAGCAAAAGCATTGATAGAGAAGGAGAAGAAATATAAGAAGTTCTCGGGAAAAAATGCCAAGTTATGTGTTTGCAAACAGGATTTGAAGGCAATCTGTGATGATCCGAAGAAGACGGAAAGTCAGATTAACAGGGAATATATGGAGAAGTATCTGTGTGGATGGTGCTATAGATTTGGACATCATGAAAGTCGCTGTAGAAGAAGAAATAAGCCACAGCCTGAGAAACCATCTGAGGACATGTTAAACGCTAATTGGAAAGCTTATATATCTAGAAAAAGAGAGGAAAGAGAGAGAAAGCAGATAAATATGATGGAGAACAAGGATAAGATGCCAGCAGAGGGTTCCGTATCTACAGACAGTCATAAGTCACAGGAAGAAACGGAGTTCACCGAGGAGAATTTCTTTAACGGTTTCAGAACGATGAAAGATGGTGACTCTGAGGACGAGAAAGAGAGGATTGTTTTCTTATCCACGGTGAGAGTTGATGATGGAGGAGATGTTGTAGACTTCAGTAAAGTAACAGGTGACGGTGTCGATAGAAAAAGCTGAGAGGATGTATGTGGCCCTTTTAGATAGTGGAGCTTTCAGATCTGCTATAAATATTAAGCTCAAAAAATACTGCGATAAGGTTTTGAAGCTTCGAAAGCCATTAAGAGTGAAAGCGGCAGGTGGTGTTGTTTATGAGGTGTGGGAAGTTGGATGTATGAATAAGGTAACCGTCGAAATTAAAGGTGTAACATATCTTCTGGAGAACATCGAGTTTATGATCTTAGATTTCCATAAATGGGATGACATGATTATAGGAAATGATGTTCTTAAGAGATATGGGCTAGACCCACTCTCTGCACTGGAACGAACTATGGTGAACAAGAGCCCAAGAATATGCAGCATGACAGAAGAGGAGGGTTGTTCACATTTAGCGAAATGGTTTGAGGAAGTTGTAGGAGCTGAGAGGCTGTTGTTGAAAGACGTGGAGAAAGTTATCTGTAGCAGAAGTGGAGAGGAAACAGCTCAAGATCAAATTGAAGTGAATAGGATATCGTCAATGGAGGGGGGACCTCCGGGGGAGCTGAGTTTATCTTCGTCGAAGTTTTGTAGATATGAGGATGCGGGGAACAGGTAGTTGTGAACCACATGAATACAAAAGAATTGGACAAGTTCGTCAAAGATGCTAACCCAGTCATATTTAATGTGGAAGAAGATGATGGTTTTGAGCTGGAAGAGATTGATGAAGGAGCCAACCTCGGTAATTCTAAAGAAGTAGATATGGAGAATATGAAGAAATTAATAAAAGAAGCTTTTGAACGAATGGATTTATCCCTTTTTAATAATTCTTTGATGTACAAGGAGTAGTTTGAGAATTTATTTATTGAAAACTGCGGGGCCTTTGGAATAGCGATTCGCCAACGCAATTATCAATACTATCCCCCATAGAGTGTACTTTATTACCAGGCACCGCTGTGGGGGTACTCAAACAGAGACCCTTGGGTTATGAACAGGAACAATTCCTGGTTAAACGCATAAGGCAGATGCTAAAAGCGGGTATTATTAAGATTAATAATAACCCGACTACTGCGATGATCGTTTTAATAGTCCCTAAAAAGGGCCCGAAAAGTTTCAGTTAGTTGTGGACTTTCGTCCGCTCAACAACATAACAACGCGTGTAAGCAATACACTGCCGTTGATCGAACAACAAATTTCGAGAGCAAGAGGAAAGAAGTTCTTTGCAAGTTTTGATTTATTATCCCGCTTCGACTATCTGCCTACAAAAGGCTCTTCAAGCGAATATTTTACCTTTACAACACCATGGGGTGTTGCATATTCATTCTGTGGATCTCCACAGGGATGGTGCAACACTCCCTCTTTATTCAGTATGAGACAAATAACAGATGTATTAGAACCATGCGGTTTCTTGCCAGACAAGGCCATGCAGTGGATTGATGACACGGTTCTACTTGCAGATGACCTGGATGAGATGTATTCTATGTTAGAATGTTACCTGAAAAGGATTCAGAAGATGAAGCTGAGGCTTAGCATAGAAAAATGCGAGCTACTGGCGACGAATGCTGAGTTCTGTGGGAGAAGAATCAATAGTTATGGACATGGTTTCTGCAAAAAATACGCTGAAAGACTGTTAAACAAGGCTGGCCCTGCTTATGTACACGAACTGGCGCAGTTTATTTACACTGCGAACTTTTTATGTTCGGTGATACCAGGCTTTGCGAAAATAAGGAAATTAGTAACAGGTAATTACAACCTCAGTGGCAAGTTAAAGAACTTAGAAAGAAAAAAGTTAAAGCTGTCATGGTCAGATGAATTGAAAATATCATTTTCCATGTTAATTGAAGCCCTTAAGAAAGCTTTACAGACCACTCTTGGACACTACCATCATAAAGAAGGAGTCTACATCTTCTCAGATGCTTCAGATCTATATTGGAGTTTATATATAACTCAGTGTGCTGCTCCAGTGAATTATTTACATCCTTTTCAAAACCAATTTCGTGTTATAGCTCTAAAAAGTGGTGTATTTAAAGGATCCAGTTTAGACTGGCACATTAGCAGCAAAGAGTTATTTCCAATGGTTGTAGCTTTGCAAAAATTTCCTTACTTCTTACTGTTTAATGATAGCGAGTGTGTCTTATTCACCGACCATCGCAACTTAGTAGGGGTATTAGCTCCTAAAAATATAAAAATAAAAGCCTATGCATCTAGAATTGGTAGGTGGGCAGTGGATTTTTCGCGAGTGAACCTGAAGGTATATCACCTGGATGGAGCGAAAAACATCCCTGCGGACTGCCTGTCTAGATGGCTTAATCCAGAAAGAGATGGTACAAAATTATTGACCCTCAATAACGCGGATGAGGGGTATTGGAGGAGAGTAGATACATATCATGTGTCTAATAAACATCCTTCAAAGGCTGCTCCTGCAGCTGCGTCATGGGGGGTGATGGATGAATATTTTGTATTAATGATGCAGCAGCGTGACATTGAAGGATTGACAGAAGTACGCAGGAAACAAGGTAAAGTGGTTCTAACAATATCTTTACTACCACCGGCTATTTTCCATGCACATTGTTTATATAATCACGGTTCAAAGAAGAATGAATTGGAATATATTTCGAAGCATTGTTATGTTGATGATGCAGTTTTAATGAGGAAGACTCTAGATATACTTCACAAGCAATGTTTACATTGTCAAAGACCTTGGCTTGTTGTAAGACGCCCATTGAATATTACAGAATTTGGCGCAGAGGCAAGGAAAATATTATATTCTGATTTTTTATATATTAACGCTACTGGATGGATCTTGGTGATTATTGACAGTTTAACGAGAGCAACAATATTATCATATACGAAAAGTGTTACGGCTGAAGCAGTTATTGAAGGTCTGTGGAAGTGGCATGCTCATTTTCAATTGGGCAAAGATTTTTTGCAGATAAGCGACCAAGGTAGCCATTTCATTAATCAAGTTGTGCAGAAGTTTTTAAGGTAGTCAGGTGGTGCACAGAGGCTAACAGCTGCGTATGTGTCGCAGACTAATTGGACTGTAGAGGTGCAAAACCGTGGTATTTTGAAGCACCCACGAACTTTAGTCTCCGAATTTGGATTACCTGCTGAAAAGTGGCCAAGGATTTTATTAATGGTTCAAAGCTTCTTGAATATGACGAAGTTGACGTGTAGAGGACCTGGCAGGAAAACGCCGTTGCAGTTGTTAATAGGAGTATCCCCTAATTATTTATCTTTGGTCGAAGAGCTATGTGGAATAAGTAGCAGAAATGTGGAAAGATTACGGGAGGTATCTGAAGAATTGAGTCGGAAAATACATCGTTATCAAGAAGAAGCTTATCATCAAGATTTGGCATATCGTGCCATGGCCAACAGAAGGTTGAATCAAAAATTAGTTCCTATATATTTTCACAATGAGGAGTACGTTTTAGTGAGCGAAAAAGGTGTAGATTCTGGAAATAAGGACAAATGCCGTCCCCGCTGGTCAGGACCTTTCCAAGTGGTCCAAGTTATTTCTGAGCATTTATATGAAGTAGAAGACCTTACGGGAAAACGGAGAATAAGACATTCTAGTCTTATGATTCCATTTACTCCTAGTTCCTTCTTGCCGGATGCAGATACGAAAGCTGTGTTTATTTTAGATAAAGGAAAACTCGAGGTTGAAAAGATTTATGCTATAAGAAAAACAGTAGAGGGTGAAATCCAGTTGAAATTAAAGTGGAAAGGTTTTCCTTCTTCACAAAGTACATGGGAATCTGCGGTATTGATGTTTGAAGACATACCTAGTTTAGTAGTGAATTACTTAGAAAATGAAGGTTCTCTTTTGTCTACTGAATGTTTACAATTTTTGAAGACTCTTTATCCTGACAGTTCATATTGGAACAACATTAATATCTCAAAAATAACAGTGGAAGATCCTGTTTATGGGAGTTTAGATAAGAAGTTAGTAGAAGGACATATTTTTATCAATACAAGAGGTGAGTGGTTTCAGGTTAATTGGTCGATGTTCGAATATTATATGTTGAGAATAGCTGTGTTAAAATATGGCATGGGAGATTTTGCTGGGATTGCTATATATCTTCCTGGTAAAGGAAAACAACAAGTTTATACAAAACTCCAGAGAGTTTTGTATCGTCAAAGCCTTGAACATTATCATGGTTTACGTATTGATATTGAACAAGTGAGGAAGGATAATTACAAGTTGTTAAATGGTGGATATTTTAAGTTGAAAATGCCACGCACTAAACGTTTGAAAGTGCTGGAACGAGTTCTTTGTTTATGGAGATGTGGAAAAAGACATGTAGCTAACTCAAAGAAATTTCAAGCCTTGACTCCGGTGTACAATCCTTTAACTTTAGAAGGACTCAAGATGATGTTAGGTGCGGTTAAAGAAAAAATAGTTAAAGGATAAGAATGGAATTCATACCCTAGATGGAAAGGATCTACGAAGAGATTGCGAGAGGTTTTATTGTCGTTAATTAATAGTTATGCTAATAGGAAGAAAGATGTGCAAGAATTTGTAGAAGAGGCAGGAAAGGTATTGAGAAGACTTAGTGATTCTGGGGATGAGAAAAATATTACTTTTACAAAGACTTTAACTCCGAATTTATGGAAGGTGACGAATAATCTTTTAAGATGTACGGTTTATATATGGAAAGGCCTGAGAATAGTATAGTGAAGCGAATGAATGTGTTGGATTTTTTAGGTATTGTAAAGCTGAAACCAGATGTAGTGATACTTGATCATCCTTATCGCATCTTTAGTGATAACCCAGTCAGGGGTCCGAAAATTGAATATAATACAATGACGGACATTGAAATCGAGACGTTACCTTTAAGCAATTTAGGTGAAGACATCTTATTCTTTGTCTGAACTATTGCTAGTAAGCGAGAAGTATCTTTAAAGTTGATGAGAAATAATGACATCAAGTTTGTGAGCCGGATCATTTGGGTAAAGATGACCCCTTCTGGTAAAGTTGCGTCTACATTAGGAAACTTGACAGGTTCATGTACGGAGGAATGCTTATTGGGTGTGAAAGGAGATTTGCCTAGGAAAATGATTCGAAGATTCCTTGGTAAAGAAATTTTATTTGGAATTAAAACAGGAAATTCTCAAAAACCCATCGAATTATATGAGATGGTAGAAAGAAACTTTGCAAATGATGCCATTAAGCTAGAGTTATTTGGTCGTAATAACAATACTCGAAGTGGATGGATCACAGTAGGAGAAGAGCTAGGATTTTAATTTGCATTCAAGAACAAGTCGTGGGGGCGATGTTCAGGTAAAATAAGTTTGAAGACGACTTTCCTTGAATAGTAGTTTAAGAAGTGTTATAAGATGTTGGCTTAAGTGCCAAAAAGTTGTATTTGTAGTTGTAGTTTGTGCTTAGTTTTGTATTCTTTGAAATATGAGAACCCAGTTAGTGAAATATCGGTAGGTTCCATCAACAAAAGTTGGTACACTTATCCGTTAGTAGTTAATTGTTGTAAAAAGAAGAATATCAACTAATACTTTGCGTGATATATTTGAGGCTAATTATAAGGGAAAGAGAACAAACTTACTTCTACTAACTTTAAGCATACTTTGTTAAGTCTGCTATCTTAACTACTTACAGGTGCGCACGTCCTTATCTTGGAGAAAATAAGAAGGACGAAAAAACTCAATAGATATTGAGGTTTTACTATCTGTTGTTTCCGGTGCTTATGTATTAGTAAAAGTGTATTATGTAAAGTTGTACCAATTGTGCAGTAATGTAATATTGTATTATAACTATGTAAAGTGTAAACAGTCAGTATGGAGAGAGTCGTACACTTGACTGCTTAGTGTCTGTAACGTCTGCTAACATTCCTATAAAATATTCAGCTTCTTTATATGATATTACGTGGTGTTTTTGTTATATTTTGGTCTTGGATCAAGTGTTGGTATACAAGGTGTGTGTTTGATTGTGAAATGTTGTTGCACCAAGAAAACTGGGTGTTCAGGCGGTGTTTAATAGGTCCCTATAGGAGCTGTGAACCATTTGTGGGTGATTTTTATGTGTTTTTGAAGAGATATGATCGATTTGAGTGAATTGGGAACCTTATTTTCTGTCTTTTAGCATTCGTATTTCATGATAGTTCTCGCCCGTGATGAGACCCTGGGGTGGTTTGTTCACTGATGTTTTTATGCTATGAATTTACATTTTGTGACATTTGTTGATATAAATTTGAGATGAGATATCGTTAGTCACGATTGAGGTGCAATAGCATTAAGTAGTGGTTTTAGTATATGTATTATATATGGTGTGGTATTGGAATTAGGTTGAAATATGATGTATTATACATATATGCTTGGAATAGTTAGTGTAATATAACCGTTAAGAAGAAGTAATAAGGAAAAGTTTTTAAGAGAAAGAAAGAAAGAATATATTGTTAATTGTTTTATAAGAAGAGTTTAAGCTTACATTTGTATTAAAACAGCTGAATTTCCTGGGACGTGTAGCGTACATAAGTTAATCGCACGATAAACGCAATATTTCGAAATATTGAAAGTTTAATTCAGAAGTTTTAATTTGTTTGAAGATTTTAAGAAGTTTAAACAACGGAGGAGTTTTTAAGAAGGTATATCGCTATGAGCGAAAGACAAGCTAATATGAACCAGATGTTCAAGGCGTTTGAAGATATTTTGATAAGATTAGATGAGAGGAACGCTAAGAGGCAAGAGGATCTGCTAATAAGAATGGAGGAGAGAAACTCCAGGAGAAGTGAAGAGATCACGAATAGGAACAGGGAGGTTATTAAGACGTTGACGGAAGAGAATAGGGTGAGCATGAATATGTTAACGAGTCGGATGGCAGGTTGTCATGCTAGGATCACAACGCTGGAAGATCTTGATATGAAGAGCATGGAGAAGTTCATTTATGAAGTGGAGCGCCTCAACCCCTGTACTAGGAAGTTTATCTATTTGAAGGAAATGTTAGGAGAAGAAGTTTTTAAGAGGTTAAGTAACGCTGGCACTGTTGATTCAAACGAAAGTATTATTGGAGCGATCAAGGAAAGGATCAGAAGTGAAAGAAGTAGGACTGCGACGAATGCAGTAGCTCTTATTGAAAAGTATGTGAAGTTCAACACTGAAATAATTGAAGAAGATGCGATAGAGGCAGTATTTCAAGATGTTGAGGAAGTTTTAACCTATCTTCCACCTGAAGCAGAGAAAAAACCTAAGGACATTGCGAAAGCAATCTTGAAGTTGATGCCGGACTTTATGTGGGTCCGAGAGGATGATTTAACTTTGAAACCGGAACTTAAAGCAGCGGATAGAACTGCGTTGAAGGCTTATGTTATGGGCTGTATGCCACCGCCTTACGCGAGGAAGTCCAGGGTTATGAAGAAGGAGAAAGGTCCGACAATAAAAACGCCAATGAAGAAGACGAGGTTTGTGGTCAAGTCGCAGAAGCCTGTAGTTAGGAAGCAAAACCCGCCGCAGAATATTAAGCGTACACCTCTTTTGTGTACACATGAGTGGGAATATGGGCACACAGAGCCCTATTGTTATAAGAAGAAGGCAGGGGAACCTGCTAAACCCCATCCGGGTGAAGAAGTTTTGAAGAAGCGGATGGATGAATATATGAAGAGGAAGGAAGCTGAGTTGATATCAGCAAAAAGAGTCCAAGAAGCCGAAGTGCTTGCCACGAAATCAGAAAAACTTTTTGGAGCGAAAGCTTACAGGTGTTGCCAAAGCATGCCATCTGTAAATTGTGATAAAATGAATGGTCTTGTTAAGAAAATGAAAGTAGGAAATGTAAAAGGTTATGGAGAAACTGAAAAAGTAGCAGAGAATAAAGGGAAGTGTTTGAAAGTGAAGGAGAAGAAAGAGGTATCAAACAGAGCTATTATCGAGGTTGATATAAATGGATCTAAGTATAAAGCTTTGCTGGATTCTGGAGCCTTCAAAAGCACTATTCATCGGAACCTGAAGAAGCATTGCAGTAGGGTTAAGAAGTTAGAGAAACCCTTCAGGGTTCAAGCCGCCGGAGGTGCAATATATCCGGTTTGGGAAGTGGGACAGTTTCCAGAGATCACTGTGGTAGATCAAGATGGACATCGCGGTTTTGTCTTTTACGAGGTTGAAGCCCTTATATTAGACGTCCAAGAGTGGGACGATCTAATCCTAGGAAATGAAATACTGTCAAAATATAACTTAGACCCTTTTAGTGCCCTGAAGAGAAGAATGGAAGAAGGGAAGAATATGGAGGAAAAACCCACGTTTGCGAAATGGTTTCTGGATTATGTAGGAGAAGAGGAAAGTGAGATGATCAATGTTAAATCCTTCTACTCTGGAATGGATGATTCTGCTCCGAAGAATGCGTTAAAGGTACCGCCTTATATATTTGGTGCAGACTTTCCCGAGCAAGAGGAGTTTATGGATGTGGAGAATATTGATGTAGGTTTAGGTGCTGCAAAAAGTGGACAGAGTGATGATAATAGGATGCGCGCAAAGATTAGAGACAAAGTGGAGGCAATAGATGTAGTTCATTTTTCTTCCTCTCCTGCGTGGAAAACGAAGTTTGTGGAGTTATTTGAAAGCAACTTTAAAGCTTTTGGTGATGCAGAGAGCTCGACTCAACTTTCTATTATTACTCCAATAAGATGTGATTTAATACCAGGAGAAAGAGTGGGGATTCAAAAGCAGTTGCCGTTAGGACAAGAACAGGAGGACTTTTTACATAAACGTATTGCTCATATGGAGAAGGCGGGTATTATTTACCGAATAAAAATCCAACTACTGCTATGTCAGTGTTGGTGGTTCCGAAGAAGGGACCGAAGAGATTCAGATTGGTCGTTGATTTTAGACCTCTGAATAAGATAACCCAGAGGGTTAATAATACGCTCCCGAGAATAGAGTTGCAGTTGAATCGTGTTAGAGGGAACAAGTTTTTTGCAGGTTTTGACCTTTTGAGCGGTTTTGACTATCTTGCTTGTGAAGAGCAAGCCGGTCAATATTTTACTTTTACGACCCCCTGGGGAATGGCCTACTCCTTTTTAGGAGCACCCCAGGGTTGGTGTAATACACCGAGTCTTTTTTCTATGAGACAAATAGGTGAAGTTTTAACACCTATTGGTCTCTGGCCTCATAAAGCTCTACAGTGGATCGATGACTCCATCATCATGGGGGAGTCGATTAACGAGCTTTATTCAAATGTTGAAAGTTTTTTACGTCAAATACAGAGCAAGAAGCTAAGGTTAAATATAGACAAGTGTGAGCTTGTTGCAAATAACCTGGTATTTTGTGGTAGAAGTTTTGATAAAGATGGGTGGAAATATGACATACACTACGCTAAAGGATTATTAAATAGGGTTAAACCTGTGTATTTACACGAGTTAGCCCAGCTGATTTATACAGCAAACTTTATTTCTCCTACTATTCCTGGGTTTAGTAGGATGAGAAAAATAGTTCTAGGCTCACATAAAATAGGAGGAAAGATGAGGAACTTAGAGAAAAAGAAACTTAAAATCATTTGGGATGAAGAAATGGAGATGGCCTACACTGAGATGATCGAAGCTATCAAGAGAAGCATGGAATGTTCAATAGGATATTATGACCCTGAGCAGAATATATATTTATTCACAGACGCTAGCGAGTTTTTTTATTCTCTTTTTATTACTCAAAGTGCAGAAGCTGTGGATGTTTATGATCCTTTTAAATCTAACTTCAGAGTTATTGCAATAAACTCGGGTGGTTTTACCGGGTCCCAAATCAAGTGGCATATTTCGTGCAAAGAGTTGTTTCCAGTCCTTATGGCTATCAAAAAATATCCCTTTTATTTACGTTTTAACGCGAAGGAAAAGATCTTATTTACAGATCATAAAAACTTAGTCAACATTATAAATCCTAGAGAGGTTAAATTAAAATCTCATGGATCCAGACTAAGTCGTTGGGCTCTTGACTTTATGGAAATAAACTTGCAGGCTTATCACTTAGAAGGGTATAGAAACATACCAGCAGACTGTTTGTCTCGCTGGTTAAACCCTAAATATCATGATGAAGTCGAAGAGGTTATTATTCAAAGAGCTATTTTTAATTCAGAGGATCAGGATGATGAAATAGAATTCTGGAGAGTTATTGATGAGATGAATGTTTCTCCCAGACATGCTGGTAGTTTAGACTTGGCTGGAAAAGGATGGGAAATAATTGATGACAAACTTATTTTGATGTTTCAAAAAAGGGATATACCTGAACTAGAAGTAGTAAAGAAGATGGAAGGAAGGATGTATGTGACAAAAAGTATATTACCTTTAGTGATCATGCACACTCATTTTATATTCAACCATTCTTCAGTCAAGAAAGAAATCAATTTTATTAAAGAAAACTATTATTTTGAGAAGGATATTTTTAGTTTATTTAAGAAGGCAATCATTGTATTCCATCGACAATGTATGCATTGCCAAAAGCCTAGTCTTGTGATTAGACGCCCGCTGAATGTAACAGCGTGGGGCAGTAAGGCTGGCGAGGTCTTACTGTCAGATTTTTTATACATTAATAAGAAAGGATGGATTTTAACTTTAGTAGATTCGCTTACTAGAACTACTATTCTAAAGTATTGCGATAAAGCTACTAGTGATAAAGTAGTTAGCATTTTATGGGACTGGCATGCCCATTTTCAGTTATTGCCTGCTTTTACTTTAGTTACAGACAGGGGTTCTCATTTTACCTCGAAAGTTTTGGAACACTTTTTAAAGAAGTCTGGTTGTGCACACCAGTTTAGTGCTACTTATGTTAGCCACACCGCAGGTGCGGTAGAAGTGCAGAATAAAACTATCTTAAGAAACCTTAGATCCATAGTGAGTGAGTGGGGCTTGGGGGATGAAGAGTGGCCAGATGTTTTACCAATGGTCCAAGCTTTTATTAATCAAAGCCCACTCACTTGTAGAGGTATGGAGATGAGCCCGTTGCAACTCATGATTGGTGTAGGGAAGAATGGATCACCGCTTGGGGCAGTGTACAAAGAGATGGAGAAGCAGGATTACAATAAATTGAAAGAAGTTTCTTTGGACTTAAGACAGAAAATTATTGAGTTACAAGCTAAAGCTGATAAATGTGGATTAGAGCACAGGATGAAGGTGAATAAGAGAAGGAATATGAGGGGAAAGTTGAAACCTATTTACTTTGGAGTAGGAGAGTTTGTTTGGCTTTCTGAAAAAGAAGCTGGAGAAGGTAGACGAGACAAGTTAAAGCCTCGCTGGTGCGGACCATATCAGGTTATTGAATGCATCAGTGAGCACATTTACGTTATCCAAGATGTGGATGGTAAAAAGAAAACTCGTCACTCTATGTTACTAGCACCTTATGCTCCAATAGGTTTTTTACCTAGTCCTGCTACGTCTTTGGTATATAGAATGGACAAAGGTAAGTTGGAGTTGGATAAGTTGATTAAGCTTGTGAAAGATGATGAAGGACAGTTGAAGTTTTTATGTAGGTGGAGGGGATTTTCTGAGAATGATGATACTTTTGAACCAGCTCTTACCATTTTTGAAGATTTACCTTATCTTGTTGTTGAGTTTTGCAGAGATAATAAGTCTTTAGAGACGGTACAGTTGATGGACTTTTTGATGACAGTATACCCTGACTCAGAATACTTAGGACAGATTGAGATGCAGAAGAAGGTCTTTGCAATGAGTGAGAATGAGGTTAGTAGTTTTGAAGAGAAGCTTATTTTTGGTAAAATATTTATTGATGAAAAAGGTAACTGGAATAGGCTGAATTGGTCGACATTTGAATTGCAATCATTAAGAGTCGGATTATTGAGCAGAGGTTTTGGAAACTTTGAAGAACTGAAGCTTTTTATTCCTGGAAAAAGTAAACAACAAATATATACTAAAATACAAAGAACTGTGGGTAGACAAAGTCTAAACATCTACCATGGATTGTATTTAGATCTATTTGCCTTGAGACAAGATAACTCAAGATGGAGAAGTGAAGATTATTTTGTGCAGAAGAAACCTTTATCTGAAGGAATGAAGCTATTGAGGAAGTATTTATTTAAATGGAAGTATGCTAAAAAGAGTGTTGAGAATCAGAAACAATATGGGTCTCTTTTTATTGAAGTTTACAATTTGACTTACAGTGGGGGTGTTAAGATTATGATGGATGAAATGATGTCTAATGAAAATAAGAACCTGAGAAGTTTCCCAAGAATAACAGGAACACGAGAAGAAGCTTTACTATCTTTAAAAAATCTATGGTCAAAACTTAAAAAACGTGAAAAGGAAGTTGAAAAAGAAATATACAAAGCAGAAGATTTAATTTCGCAGAATATTTTAACGCCAACTAAGAAAGCTGATTTATTATTTTCTGAAGGTGAAACAAATGATTTAGTAAAAGTGGAAAGTGAAAAGTTGAATTTTATTGTTTATCTTTGGAAAATACCTGAAGGGTCATATTTTTATGCTGGTAAAGTTGAGGAGTTTTTGGTTAGCCACAATAAGAAATATGATGTAATAGTGGTTGATCCACCTTGGTATACTTTTTCAGCTGACCCGGTTAGAGGTCCAGCTGTTAATTACAATGTAATGAAGGATTTTGACATAGTAAACTTGAATCTCAAGAGAGTGATGAGTAACACAATGATTTTTGTCTGGGTGATTAGAGGAAAAGAACATGTAGTTGAACAACTTTTTGAAGCTAATGGAGTTAAGAAGCTAGGTCGTTTGGTTTGGATAAAAACAAATGGCAAGGACAAAATCGTTTCTACTTTGGGAAACGTTACAATGAAGTGCACTGAAGAGTGTATCATTGGAGTTTATAATTCGTTTCCAAAAACTTTAATTCAACGCAATTTTGGTAAAGAAGTGTTTTATGGTAAGCGTTCTGGCAACGCTCAGAAGCCAATTGAATTTTATGAGCTCATTGAGAGTAATTTTGAGTCAGATGCGACCAAGTTAGAATTATTTGGACGTAAAAATAACTTAAGAAATGGATGGTTAGTGGTTGGAGATGAACTTTAATTGGAAGCTGAAGGGGCAGTGTAACGTCTGCTAACATTCCTATAAAATATTCAGCTTCTTTATATGATATTACGTGGTGTTTTTGTTATATTTTGGTCTTGGATCAAGTGTTGGTATACAAGGTGTGTGTTTGATTGTGAAATGTTGTTGCACCAAGAAAACTGGGTGTTCAGGCGGTGTTTAATAGGTCCCTATAGGAGCTGTGAACCATTTGTGGGTGATTTTTATGTGTTTTTGAAGAGATATGATCGATTTGAGTGAATTGGGAACCTTATTTTCTGTCTTTTAGCATTCGTATTTCATGATAGTTCTCGCCCGTGATGAGACCCTGGGGTGGTTTGTTCACTGATGTTCTTATGCTATGAATTTACATATTGTGACATTTGTTGATATAAATTTGAGATGAGATATCGTTAGTCACGATTGAGGTGCAATAGCATTAAGTAGTGGTTTTAGTATATGTATTATATATGGTGTGGTATTGGAATTAGGTTGAAATATGATGTATTATACATATATGCTTGGAATAGTTAGCGTAATATAACCGTTAAGAAGAAGTAATAAGGAAAAGTTTTTAAGAGAAAGAAAGAAAGAATATATTGTTAATTGTTTTATAAGAAGAGTTTAAGCTTACATTTATATTAAAACAGCTGAATTTCCTGGGACGTGTAGCGTACATAAGTTAATCGCACGATAAACGCAATATGTCTGACTAGTAGAAACTGTAACTTTATCGCAGAAAGAATGAAACCAAATCATCTAAAATATAAGCCTAATGCAATAGGGGTGGAGCTCTGATAAGTTAATCGATAATTGAATTGATGAAATAGTCGAAAAAATATTGCTTAATCAATGTTCCCCATCCCCCACAAACAGATTTAATCGTTAGCTACAACAATTAGCAAGCTAGAGCTAGACCGCTGCATATTGTTCGAAATGTATGGGTAGGGTACAGATTTGTGAAACGTGCTACATTGCATATTTACGAGTGTTATCCAGGAATCTGAAAGAATAACGAGCAGCTTTCCTAGAACATACAAACCGAAGCCTAAGAGTTGACCTTTCTCGGTATACAAACGAAACAAGGACGATAGTAGTAAAGGTTCACAAAGGAACAGTATAGGTAGGAGGGTGAAGATAAGACACAGCGGGAGGAGAGACAAAAAATACGGGAATGGGATATATATAGAGAAGAATTAGGATATAAAAAAAGGGATAAGGGATAAAGAACAAATCGAATAAGTTTTTTCATTCTTAGTGAGCACAAGGTTAAAATTAAATTCAATTCTTAAGAATATTACTGAGAATGCGCAAAAGTAAACGTTTACAAGGAGAGACGCCCCCAGAGGTGGGCGAAACCGACCAAGAAAAGGGAACTGCAGTCTCTGTTGGTCGTTTTAGGGAGGATGAACAAGTAGGAACGGGATCCACAGGACAAGAATCGGAACGCTCAGACACGAACTCCGTGGGGAGTGAACAGTAAATAGAAACGGAAGAAGAGGTTCAGGATGCTTATGGCCCAATGGCTAGCATACCAACCACCAGTTTGGTCACATCGGAATTAATACTTCAGTTAGTGGAGGCCCTTAAACCTGGAATAACGGATATAGTACACGAAGCGGTGACACAGTTAAGGGACGAAATATTAGAAAAACAAAATAAAAATCAAAAAAGAACAGAAAAACAGCATAAAAATAAGGAAGTTATTGGGACTGATGAGGAAGAAGTTACAGATGGACTGGATAAACAGAATGACGATAATTCAACGGATCATAGCGAATACTCGTTCGGTGGATCTCAAAGAAGAGGAACCCGAAGAGGAGACGGTAGAAAGGAAAGCGACTTGGATGTCGGGAAGGCCCGTTTAAACAAAACCCAGATGTCGGGTAAACCAATGTTAAAAGGACTTCAAGCGGATGAGATATATAAGTTCCAACTGCTGTTTAGCAGATGGGAGAAAGCCGTAGTGCAGGAAGGGCTAGGGTTAACAGAGGCAACCATAATGAACTATTTATCGGAAGAAGTTCTACTGGAGTTGCACATGTCGAAGATAGATACGTCCTCGGGAGCAGCGGTGATGCATCATCTGGAAAAGATAAGAAGTTAGGGGATCGAGAGCAAGAAGGCGAGCATACTAACGGATGTGTCGCGAAAAGTGAAATGGACCAATGAAGGAAATATA
>JAALGZ010000090.1:0-67359 GCA_015227615.1 Labyrinthula sp. Ha | reverse complement strand
AAGAACTGTTTTCGTTCGACATAGAGAGAAGATAAAAACTAAGTATTGAAAACTAAGAAACTGAGAAAAACCCATTCCAAAAATATGAGAAATTTTGCTGCAGTAGAGATGAAGGCCTTAACATTTGAGTTAATTCTATTGATTTTTCTCAGTCTTGTCTATACAGATTAAGCTCAGATTGGGAAAGAAAGTATCTTAATGTGAAAATAATATTCCTTGGTTAATTTAGCATATAGTGCACAAAAAGTAATTTGTATATTGTTTACATTACCACTGCTACTGGTTGCTAACTCTTGCGAATAACAGTAGTTGCACTTTATGGCAAAGGAAAGTCATTTCTATGACTACTTATTGCTTTCTTACATTTTTTTCCTTTTCTGTCTCATTTCCTAAGCCATTACTGATGAAACAAAACTTTGGAAGTAATAAGGAATCTGGAAATCAGTTCATTCTTTATTTTTTAATTTAGAAATCTAAAGGTGTAACAACAAAAACTATAAAAGCTGCAAGATAGACCATGTTTGAATGAGTTATATCGTACTAAAACCTACAATTATCATTATTAACAGAGCATGCGTTCATAAATTTTTCAAAAACACTAAAAGTGCCATACAGCTCCTGTACTTTGGAATACAATAGTTCCTTTTTAGTATATTCTCGACGAGATTTCCTTGATGTATATAACTTGATCGTGAATCAGATAGCAGAAATAACCATACAACAATATGGTATTCGAGAATTAGTTTCTTGTTTTCCACATAATTCATGTTCATTGCAGTACTCACTTTTCCCTGTTTAGCATACTCATAAACTTAAAATAATCCAAACGAGTGAAGGAACACTCCAGTGTGCTACTTAGAATTCATTACTATATCTTCTTGTTTTCTCAAGTATTCCAAATAAAACTCTAGAGAACTTCCTCAACACTCTTCGCATTTCTCATGGTTATTAATTCTGCTCTGAACTAATAGTTTTAGGTTGAAACTGATCTATTTAAGTCAAACAAAAGCAATAACGCAAAATTTAATTGGAGTTGATGTCCATAGTTTACGTCAAAGTCTCAATGTTCGTGAATGGTTATATCTAAGGCATCAAAACTTCTAGTCTTACGAGCAAATTTCTTCTTTCTCAACACATATATAGTAAAAGGACAATTTTCAGTTGTATGAATATTTATTTCATACGATATATTATCTTCACTACCAGCTAAACTACACAATACAGTGTTAAGAAAAAAATCCTGATCCTCCTCCTTTTGAAAGTCCATCTGAGTAATTAGAATAAAATATCCAAAAGGTTTTAAACATCGTGAAACTTCATAAAGATAATTCTCAACCACTTCAACCTTTCCGTGAAGCAAACAATCCATAGTAGACTTATCGAAAACAACATCTAGAGACTCCCTTTCAAATGAGAACTTTTTAGACAGATCGCAGAGTTGAAAGAAAACATTCTCATGTTTATTTCTATTTTTCATAGAATTTAGAGCAATTTCAGATACATCTAAACCAATAAATTTAGTTTTCTCCTCATCAAACACTTTCTTTTCACAGAGTTCGAATAATAAAGTTGAAGTTCCACAACCACAATCTACAAGAATAATGTCTTTTCCTCTTAAATTCTTCAAATAACCTTCCAAGACTGGATATATATTTTCTATACTTAAAAACCATTCGAATCGATCTTGATCTCTAGCATATCTTTTATTCCAATACTCTACTTTTTCATATTCAATATTTTCTTCCTTTTCCTTCATTCAAATTTAAATTGCCCAAAATTAAAATGAAAGGTCAAACGGAAGAAAAGTTGGAGAAGAAATGTTTGGACCTAATTCAAGCCAATAAATTTTCATATAATAATCTCAAACCTTTGATAGAATGTTTGGATAGCCAAATTTCATCCACTTGGTTTTCAAATGAAATAAACACTGGAATCTTGCGAATTATTCAATTCTATCCACAGAAGAATGTAGAAGGTTTATATGAAAAATTGTCGGTTAAGATACTACTAAAATCAATCAATCAGTTTCCAAAAGCAAATTTTCTACAAAATCTTCTATTACTTCCTAAAATTGTGTATAACTCAGACAATGTCCAGAAAATTGTTAAACTGGGTCAGTTGCTAGAATCTTCTGCTTTTGAAAAATTTTGGGGATATTTTAGTGAGATTAAAGGGTTTGTTGAACAATCCTATCCAAGCTTTGAGATTGAGGTTAAAGAAGTTATTGTTAAACAAACATCGACATTATTTTCTAACTTGGGAAAAGATCAGTTTTCTAGGTATCTAAATGGAAAAGTTGAACCTTCTGAACTATTTGCAGAAAGCAAAGAGAGCGATACATTTACCTTCCAGGCGAGTGAGTATAATACTCCTAGAAAACAGGAAGAAGAAAGATTGACTCACCTAAAACTTTCAAACCTCCAGCCATTGCTTTAACTTTAAACATTTATTCTTTTCATGCTTTTGGAATAGTCAATCCTAGACAATACTTGATTTGGAGGTACCAATTCAAAGCACTTTTTCCTCTTGTTAAACTGGAAGCACCTTGATTTGATTTCCTTCAAGAACTCCAAGTATCTGTTTAAATCCGGAGACGCAACCCATAAATCTAATAAATAAAACAGCTCTTGAAAGAAACAACGAAAATAGAATTCTTGACAACCAAAAAGTTGAAGCTCGTTTTGAAGATTCAGTTTGATATTGTCTAAGCAATCTTCTGAAAAGAAACTATCTTCACCATAAATCATTTTCATAATACACAATGAAAATTTTTGAACTTCGAATAGGCTTAAAAATTCTACTTCAGCTCGTTCATATTTTTCATCCATGAGTGAAAAAAACAGCTCTTTTACTCTGTTCATCAACTTTTGATTATGTTGAATTTCTTCTCGTTTCAAAAGAGTAAGATCCTCCCCAAATTTCTGTTCTTCCATGTAGTTACTATAGTGTTCTACTTCTGATGAAATATCCCAATGAATCTCGTTAATTTGGTTCCACTCAACTTGTGCCTTTTCAAGCAAAGTGTCAAGATTGGATTTAAACAGGATTCTTGTTTCTAAACCAAAAACAGTCAATGAGCTGCTGTAAAAAGCTCTATTTCTCCCATGTCTATCAGTCTTTTATAAGCCAGGCTTCTCTGAGAAATACCCTAGCAAAGAGCTCTTTCTCTTTCTTATTATGTCCTCAATTTTATGCTTCAATTCTTTGCGTCGTGAATATTCAAACTCATTATTTTTTCTCCAGCATCCGTAGGTTTCATCGATTCTAACTTTGCCTTTGTAGGCTCAAAAGAGATCAAAGTCGCTTTACTTTTTTCTTCCATTTTCTTTGTTTAACTTCTAAACAGACGATGACCCTATTTCTTAATAGAATTTACACCTTTGTGATCGGTTTCAAATATGTTGTTTGGCCAAGGGAATCCTTGGGAACTAAAAAATGCAATAATAAACTTATAACTTCTTCTATTTTCAACAGATAATACAGTTTATATAGTGAGGTTACTAAAAAATCATTCTTCTTAATGGATTTCGCAACCTATACTTTGTTTTCATAATTATCTCTGCTGATCATCTGTTGTGTTTTAATTTTCTATATTCTGAAAGTTTATGGCTTTCTTTTCTTTTTAGAATATTTTTGTTTCCTGTAGCAAACCTTGGTACTGTTTATCTAGCAGTGAAGAATCTACGAAAAGTCAGACATCCTGCATCGGTTTGGAGAAACCAAATAGAGCGTTTGGCTTAAGAAATGATGTGAACCAAGCTAAATCATATGATCAACAACTCGATTCCAAGTCAATTTGCACTGAATATATATTGTTAGAACACTTGGAACAGATAAATAGACTTTATTCGTTTATAGTCCAAAAATATACCTTTTTTATACAAATTCTACGGACTTTAAAAGGACGACTGTATCGGCTTGTTCTCAAAGTAGTTTGCTGTGTAAAAGTATAATAAAATTTAAAGTAATAAATCTTCTTTTTAAATTCTCTTGAGCTCTTAATTCGCTTAACCGCCTTATTTCAAAAACATATCCCAAAGGTTTTAACAACTAGTAATAAGGATTTATTTCGGTTCATATTTCAAACTTGAACTAACAATGCCCCATTCTTATTACTAGAGCTCATTTCCTACAGCTAACCATCCTAAACAAAGATTATTTTTTCTGCTAAAGAGATCCAACTTTCTAGCTTGCTTCTCAAACCGCGCTTCAATAATTTCGTAGAACTTCTCCGGTTTACAACTGTTGCCTACCACTTCTGCGAAGACACATTCTTTACCAAAATTTCTACTTTTTAAAACATCTGGCAACTTCCCGTGAACACTAATTAATAATTCTTTACTACACTTTTGAGTAAGTTTTCCAAACGTGGATCGCAATTTCCATTTAGCAGAAAACTTAATTCACAGCAAGTGATCCATGTATTTAATATTATTTTTCTTGAAAATATCCATGGCTAAAGACTTCTTACTTGGAAAGGTCCAAAGAAAGACAATAGTATTTTTCATTAGTCTCGTAAAATCCAATTTCCTTAAATCATGATCTGACATGGTATCGTAAAAATTAGCTGCCCCTCTAATTGGATACTTTGCCATAAATCGATACGGCGGATCCAAATGCACAACTTCAAAAGCACCACCATCAAACTTTTTAATGAAATCATTTACATCACCATGAAAAAACTTCACTCTAGGATGTATGATCCAATGCTGCATCATAATATTCTCCTTTCTAAACTCATACAAATTCGTCAATTTAGTTCTTTTTATATCAAAACCATGTTTAGAATCAGGCACCAATTTATCACATTGCAAATCATCTCTTATTGCATCAACAGCCCTAACAACTTCTATTTTCTTCTTAGCCATTGCCGCTTCAAATCTGCTAATTTCTCTAAATTTCTTTTTCCAACATTGAACTTCTTTATCAACATTAAGCCAATTTACAAGAGGGAAAGATGCCGTTTCACCTTTTTCTTCCATAAACTTTATAAACTGTGCAATACCATCAGCCGAGCTGCAATTAAAATACTTCATTATGTCAACTTTTCCAGCTCGTTCTGTATTCAATCTATGCATTTTTGCATAATGTATGGCAGTAAAGATTCGTAACTTGAATAAATGAGTTTCTCCATTAAATTCCTTCTCAATAAAATACTTAGCTCCATGGGTTTTAATATTGTCTTTTCGTATTTCATCCACATCAAGCCGTAAATTCGAATAAACAGAGATGACTTGTCTACCTACCAGGTGCTGCAATTGGTTGTAAATCTGTCTTTTCTGCCTATTCTTGAGAAACTCAGCGTACTTCCCACATCTAGAAATCCAAACTTCAAAATACATTGTTTCAAAATGTAAACTTCGATTTTATTCCAACGTAAAAGCGGATTAAACATAGGAATCATAAACTGACAGACTGGTTCGAAACTTAAAAAATCGTCCAACTCCTTGTCGGGGAGACGAAAGTCACAAAGGTCTACTTTATACTCATTTACACTCCATATTTCCGCCTCTGGATTTTCCAATCGTAAACAGGTTAAATATGTTTCCATTCCGCTAGATTTATTCCTCAATAAAAAATCAACCACTAACCACGGCAAATCCTCGAATAATCGTTTGACTGGTTCCCATGTTGATTCTTCTAATGGAAATCCTCTCAATGAACCAACAAAAAATATTCGTCATCCTTCTTCTTGATCTTAACCAACTTCTTAATCTCAATTTTTCTGAGTCATTTAAATAACAAATCCTTGTTTTTGCAGAAGGTAAAAAATGTGATGGAGCATAAAACATCATTCTAGATGCATGTACTTCTTCTTCATCTCCAAATAAATTTTTCAGTAAATATAAATACGACCCTAATTGTTCAATGATCTGAAATGGGCCTGTCCATTGAGGCTTAACCTTTGAACCTCGTTTGGGTTTGCTGACTAGAACAAACTCTCCAACATGAAAATGTATCGGAGTTAATTTGTATTTCTTATTATATAGAGCATTGGCGTATTGTCTTGATCGTTCAGCGAATGAAAAAGCCATTTCTTGGTACTCTCTTATTTTTCCTTCTAACTCCAACGAAACTTCCTTAAGTTTACTCAACTGAATGGATGCCAACTTTAAATTCGGCTTTCTGCCCACGGGATCCTTCCTCTGTTTTTTACCCAACAGAATCTGGAACGGTGTAAGATTATTTCTACTTCTCAATGGCTTCGAATTAAGGTAATATTGTACCTGCACTAAAACCTCAGGCCAATCTTCAGCCTTCAAATTATATTCTGAAAGTAAGGTTCTCAAATTCTTCAAAATCTGCTTATTTTGTATTTCTGCGGCTCCATTAGTGTAGGGAGCATAAGCCACCGTGAACTTCTGACTTGCTCCGCTTTGCCTAACAAAAGCATCTACAACTGCATTAACGTAATGTGAACCCTTGTCAGATAATAAAATAAAGTCATCAGCTAAATCATAGTGAGAATGCCATTCCCATAAAATATTCACGACATTTATTACATTAGCATTCTTACACTGCTTTAATAAGGTAACTCTTGACAACTCGTCTATTAAAATCAGCACATAACCTTCCTCTGGCGAGATATATAAATAATCCGACATTAACACTGCTCTACATTCACTTGGCAATTTATTAATCGCTAAAGGTCTCCTTATAACTTTCGATGGACGCTGGCAATGCAAACATTGACTTCTTAATTTCTTCGTAGCTTCCATAAATATTTTTTTACTTCTTTAGAGTGCTTGACATAATTAGCTGAAATCCATTTCTTTTCCTGATCTGCTGCCCCATGATTGAAGCATAAATGTGTATGAACGATCACTGGCAAAATCAAACTTTTTGTTACCACCAACTTATTTTCGTATCTTCTCAGACTATTTTCTTTGAACTTTAGATCTTTCTTTTGTAAACTTAAACAAAAAGATTCATCCATTTTGGGCCAAGCGTCTCCATATTTTAGTGTAATATCCACGTTATTTAAACCAGCATGAAGTTCATCCATCTTTTCCAGAAATGTTGCACATTAAAGTGTTCCACAGCTGCAACTGCAACTAGAACTTCATCAGCTTCTACCTTATCAAATTCAGGGTTCAGCCAACGGGATAAAATATCAGCAGCAATATTCTGCTCTCCAGGAATATGATGTACTTCTAAACAGATATCCTGAAAAATCAAACTCCAATGCGTCAATCTTTCAGAATAAGACTTCCTAGACGCTTTAACTGGATTTAAGATATAATATAAATTCTTATGATTCGTAAAGAGAATTTTCTTTTTCTCATTTGATTTAAAAAAATAAGAGTGTTTCTGCGATGCAATTACCACTGGAAATAGCTCCTTAGAGGAAATATACCAATTCAAGGAACTGCCTCTAAACGTGTCTGAGGCCATAGCAATCACATCATAGTTAGCATCCATTGGAAATTATAATTTAATTTCATCATGTGTTTGACAAATAAAATAACTCCAGTAAAATTCCGAAGCATCCACAAATAAAACTAGATATAACTTCTGATCATAGTAACCCAATGTATTGGAAATCGTCAGTTTAACCTCCTTCATTAACTTCTCATAAGTATGATTCGTCTCCTCACTCCACTCCAGGAGTAACTTTGTTCTTTCTAATTTCTTGAGCCTCCCGTAAATATTAAACTCCTCGGTCATTCTTTTTCTTAACTTCGAAAAACCCGGTAACATCTTTGAGACCCAGTTTCCTAAATAAATCAGTTGTGCCAATTCGTACACGTAGGTAGGTTTTGGTCTTTCCATCAACTTCTCTAAATAAGTATCATCTAAATGATAACCATCTTTTGTCAATTTGTACCCACTAAATACTGCGCTCTGGGCAATCAGATCACATTTTCCTATATTCAACCTCAAGCCCTTATTTATAATAGCCTTTAAAAACTTCTTAATAAAGTCATGTATGCTCTTACATCCAACAGAAATAAAACTGTATCGCCAATCCATTGTAAAGCATGATTAGGCCAAAGAGATTCCGGTTTTGAAATATGTGTAATTACCCTTTGAGAAAATAAAGACGGGGTATTACACCAACCTTGGGGGGGCTCCTCTAAACGAGTAAGCCACACCACAATATGTTCCAAAGGTAAATAAATTCTGCGAGTTAAGATGTTTTGGTAAATAACCAAAGCCGCTTAACAGGTCGAATGATCCAAAGATAGTGTTTCCTTTTATCTTAGCGACCTGTAGATCAATATTCGACAGGTTATTAACAACTTTTCGCGTAACTGCGTTTAATTGCCTAAAATCGACTGCCATTCGGTATTTTTTAGGCCCTTTCTTTGGAAAAACAAAAGCTCTCATATATGTTGTTGGGTCATCATTAACTTCAACAATCTTATTTTTTATCATCTGGTCCACTCTTTTCTTTATGAACTCCTCCTTCTCGATACCAAGGGCAACCGTATTAAAAACTCCCATTGACGTCCCCTCCTTTAAGGGACATCTTATAGGTTTTAGAAGAGATTATTGCGTTGGGGATAAATCATCGCCAAAAGCGGATGCATGGTGCAAAATCAAGTCATAAAATTCCATTTTTAACTTCTTATTTTCACCAAATATTTGAACATGAATATCCTTTAATTTTTTCCTCAACAAATCCTTCAACCTTATTAAATCTGTCTCTCTGATGACATCTAAATTTTGACCGATACCGATCAACTCCTCTAATTCCGCGTCATGCCTAGCTTTAAATACCACCGGCTCCGGTCATGCACTTCCTTCTTCAAAACTTATTTTATCTTCCTCTACTGCGAATGCTTCTGCCATTCCCTTTTGCAATTCCAATGGATTCTCAATACCAGGTTCGCTAAATACGTGCGGATTAACCTCCATTGTATTGACGACATCAAATTCAAGGTCACCAAAAACCTTGCTCTTGAACCAGTTCGCTAAATAAGCTCCTTCGACTGTAATACACTCATTGACTTCACATGTTTCTTTGAAAGATTTCACTGATTTCTCAACCTTTTCAGTTAGTTTAGAAGATCTTCCATTTCCTGTGTTCCTTAATCGTCGAACTAAAATCTGTGTAGGATCTAAACCATGGAGTTTTAGAACTTCTTTTCCTATTAAAAGTTTCGTCCAGTTATTCACTTGTTCAACTAGCAGCACTGCCACGGGTCCCAGCGAATAATCTCCAAACCCTGGAATCCTTACCGAGGGTAGTAAATGACCAATCTTAAAAACGGGATACAAATTCCCAGAGGCCACTCTCACAAATGTCTTTCTCTTGATATCCTCTATCTTCCAGCAGAACTTTTTAAATAAATTCCTTGCCCCCGAGGTTTTTCTAGCTCCAGAATCTAAAATACCGTCCACCACCATCGGACCTTTTCTGGTTTCTAAAACAAGTTCAGCTTCGACATGATTAATCTCATTTTCCGCTACATCCCACACTTCTGCATTTGCTACATCAGTACATTCACTTAAAAATATCTCATCGACTGATCCCGCAGGAACGACTTCAATAATGTCGGTCTCTACATCCTCAACTGCGCCTTCATTAGCCGGCGTCACTTCATTGGATGCAAACGTGGATTTCTCGACCGGTTTCTTAAAATTACTCTTCCGGCCCTTCTTCTTATTCTCTTTCCACTTTAGCAATCTCTTCCTTAAAACCTCCCAATCTGGTTTGGACTGCGACGATGGATTCTTATTCCCATTTCTAATAAGTTTTAACCGCATCCAACACTTAAAGCTTCTATGCCCATAAAACCATCTATGGTTACACAAGTATGGTTCATCATTGGAAGATTGCCTTTTGAAATGAGAGTGGGATTTCCTCTCTCCCTTAGTATTCACCTCGTTCACCTCGATAGGGACACTTTCTTTGAACTTTCCTATCTAGATCTTCTTAAAGTTGACTCGTTTTTTCATCTCGTTTCTTACACACAGCGGAGGCAAACATTCCAGCACATATTGTTGTAATCGTACATGGTCAACGTCGGTTAAAGCAGGGTTCAAACTAAGCCTGCTAGCCTCTACCCAGATGTATTTAGGTAATTTAGCGAAGATCGCTAACGCAACCTTCTTCTTTTTGAGTTTTGCAATGGAAAGTTGCAACTTGATGATCTCCAGAACTTCACTAAACAGGATTTTTATCACATCTTCTTCCCTTAGTTTAAAGTTTTATTTCACATGTTTGGCGATCATCACTTCGGCTTCCTCCAAAGCTTGCTCTTTCATTTCTAACAACAGAATCTTCAAATAATCTACGAGCCCTTCATTAGTTCTGGCAACCTCCAAATCGTCGTAGGTGAACGAAAAGATCCAAATCTACAAATTGCGTGAAGTTAATATCTCTCTTCTGTTGCAAAGACAGCCTCTCGTATTGATAAATAAACTTCTCTACGCTCTTTATTTCGAGAACTTTTAAATCATCGACCTTGAAATCCTGGAAAATCATCGCACCATTCTGCGTAATGTTACTCAATTGCTTTTCATTAGAGCTTAACTGCAGAGCTTCTATAACTCTTCTTGTTGAATCCAAGGTCTTCTGCATACTTTCATAAAAAGCCAGCATATGCTTCTGATTCAAAGGACGCGTGGGCTCGTTTTGATCTACTACAGACATTCTCTAAATCTTTGAAAATATCAAGCCACAGGGAATATTGATCAATATTCATTTATAGTCCAAAAATAAACTTCTTTTTATATATAAACTCTACGGACTTTAAAAGGACGACTGTATCGGCTTGTTCTCAAACTAGTTTGCTGTGTAAAAGTAGAATAAAATATAAAGTAATAAATCTTCTTTTTAAATTCTCTTGAGCTCTTAACTCGCTTAACCGCCTTATTTCAAAAACATATCCCAAAGGTTTTAACAGTTAGTAATAAGAGTATATTTTAGTTCATATTTCAAACTTGAACTAAGAAACTGTAACTTACCAAATAGAATGTACGATCAGGAAAGTAGATATATGTATTAGGCTAGTGAGATAAATAGAGAGCAAACACGGCCTTCTAAACTCAAAAATAAGGAATAAGTGAAAACAAAGCAAAGAGAAGAAAAGAATTCACATACTGTTAAAACAACTTGGTTCCTACATATCATCTCTTTAAAACAGGTTAAGAACCTAAGAGTAATAGCAGTGACAAAACAAATAAGGTTATAAATATACCTTCTGAAACTGGGTCCACTATAAAGCTGTTCCTCCTAGAAGATGCGAAGGACTTTCCTCGATAGAACTATTTAGTCTAATGAACACTTATCAAACTAGGTAAAAAGAATAGAGAAGTTATCCTAGGAGAGTCGACCATCGACCAAGAGGAACTTACTGAAGCTTAAAAGAAGCAAGTATAGAAGATAAACGAAGAACAAATGCTCTTCATAGTAAGACATATCTCCTCCCAACATTTTCCACTAGTAAGAGATCTCAATACTTCGTATGATATGTTAAAAGCTCTGAGACAGCAGTTTAAAGGTGATAAAACAGTGGACCTACAGGTAACAAGGATTCAACTGGAAAGCTTCAAACTGTCCAACAACATAGAAGTCTCCATTCAGAAGTTCAAGGAACTTCACTCAAGATATCTGAATTTGGAGGAGAAATAAAAGATCATGAACTGTCTGAGTTGCTGATACGAAAGCTTCCTCCTTCATACAACACAATGGTATTCAACATAAGATCTAACGTAGTCATACAAACCTCTGTAAAAATCCATTTCAATAATCTAGTTAATGCCATAAGACTGGCCTCGAGTACCTTGTATTCATCAGGAAACAGCAAGAAGAAGAACTTCGGTCAGCGCAGTATGAACAAACAAGGTAAAAAGTGGTGTAAATACCACAAAAGCTCATCCCATTCCACCAAGGAATGTATAAAGTTGAAGAATCTGAAGAAGAACGAAACTGATATCAATAAGGCAAACGTAGCAAGTTCTAAAAATAAAAAAAGATAGTAAGTGAAGACTAAAAGGAGCTGACGAAGTCTGCAATATTGTCCGAGATGAAGAAAAATATCATTCTTTTCAATCTTTCATTTTGGATACTGGAGCGACGTTGTGTATTGTATCAAGCTATAAGGATATTCTCAATTTGAAACCACATTTTATCAGAGTCAGTAATCCCAAATCAGGCAAACGAATATATAGTAAAGGTTATGGATCTTTATTACTACGTCTGGATAATCGGAAAACGTTACTAGTAATCAATGTTTATTTTTTTTGCTGATGCGAACTCAAATATACTTTTGAGAAATAGACTAACTGAATCGGGGTTTACCCTAGTATTTAGTAAGAAATATCTCAGAATTCAATAAAAAAGAAGTCTCACACTATAGTTGTATAAAACAAGATAACTTATGGTACATTCGGGTAAACTTTCTAAATAAAAACAATGCAATATGACTAAAATATAATACAAATTCAATAGTTTCTGTTGCTATTGACTCAGAACTCTTACACATGAAAATTGGTCATCTAAGCCATGAAAAACTAGAGAACCTACAAAATGTGACCCCGAATAAACTAGAGGTAAGGAACCATACAGAAAACCACTTCTGCAAAAGATGTATTTGTCAGAAGTTGGATTCTTCTGCAATACCTACTAGATCAAGAAACTTGTTTGTAACAAAATTCGCTGGTGAAAAAGTACATGTAGGTACAATTGGGCCAATAAAACCTATGTCTATCCACAAGTTTACTTATGCAGTTATATTAACAGACAGTTTCCCAAAATTTAGATGGGTAATTCTAGTTAAAAAGAAAAGCAAAATACCAAAGAAACTCGAACTTAAATTTATACAAATACAGCAACGTTGGAAATTCAACACTTTTATTTTCCACAGTGACGAAGGAACTGAGTTTACAAATAACTTATTGAAGCAATATTTTATACAAAGCGGTATATCTCATCATACAAGTAATGTTGGAACACCTCAAAAAAACGGTCTGGCTGAAGTTACAAACAAAATAGTTTTCAACGGCGTTAGAGCTATGCTTCACACAGCAAAACTATCTCACAACTTCTGGGAGTATGCTCTTAGATATCATCTAAAACAGCTCAACTCTTATCCGATAAAACATCCTTTAGAACCAAATATCATGACAATACCTCACGAGTTATTGACTGGGTTCAAACCAGACATAACTATGTTCCGAATATCTGGAACAATAGGTTTGGGCAAACGACCACTTACAAAAAGATCCAATTTAGATAGCAAAGCCGAACCTTGTCAGTTACTTGGAATAACTAAGAAACCATGTTTCATTGTCAGATGGCTGAAGGATAATATTCTAGGTGAAACTAGAACTGCCAAGTTCAATGGGCAAGATATAGTATCAGAGAAAAACAACAACACTGCAAAGACTGTCCAATAAGTTATTCAACATGAACCTAAATCATAATACCAATCAATAAATCATCCATAAAAATTAAAGTGGATGGAAGTATATCAACCAAAAATAGATAGCCTTTAGAGAATAGGTAAGTTTGATGTAGTTTAAACACCAGCAGATGAGCCCATCCAGCTAATACCTCTTAGAGAACCCTTCAAGTGTAAATACGACAATTTGTCCAACACAATAAAAGCAAAAGTGAGAATAGTTTCAAGAGGTGACAAAGAACATGTAGATCCACACGCAGATAACTTTGCTCCAGTTGCAGCTTCAGACAGCATAAAAATGTTCCTAATTGCATTGCTTGCAACATATCCTCATTTCGTCAATATACAATTTGATGTCAAACAGCGTTCTTATATACATCAACAAGTGAATCAACATTTCTAGAGCTCCCTAAAGGTAAAGAAGATATGATTGTTACATCATTTGCGTGAAAAAGATGCCACAGTACATACAGATTAAGAGATTGCCCGAAATTGTGGAACTCTCTTATTTCTACGTAGTATTTTGATTATGGGTTTGTATGATTTGCTGCAGATCATTGCATTTACAAATGCGGGGAAAAAATACCCAAAATAAATCATCAGTTGAAAATCACTAATCTCAATCCAATTGCTCAAAACTATATCTAATTCTGTACGTTGATGACATTATTATATTTGGCGAAAGAAAAGAAGTGGACAATCTAATCAAACATTTAAGGCAATCATTTAACATAAAAACAGCAAACCAAATAACAAAATATGTAGGATATCAAGTAAAGGAAGAATAAGATGGAATATTATTGACCCAAGAGAATTACATCAAGGCTTAAGCAAAGAGATTCAGGATCACGGAAATGAAACAAGTTAAATACGCGATGCCCAAGTCAAAGAACGTATGGGAAGATAAAAATACCTTTCAAGATAATTATTTTTACCAGAGCATCGTGTGAACCTTAAGCTATGCTGTACATAACACAAGGCCTGATGTAAACTATGTTACGAACCTATTTGTCAGAAGAGTGAACTTTGCAAATCCAGTCTTACTATCCGTAGCAAAGGAAGCACTCTAGTATTTATATGATACAAGCAAATACGAAATAAGGTTCAAGAAAAGCAAGAATAATAAAATACAACTTAGAGTTCAAACAGACACTGACTGGGCAAGCGAACTTGATAATCGCAGAACCATATCAAATAACTTTTTTTTACAATGGACCTTTATTACTTAGCTAAGAAAAACAGTGTATGTTAATACTCTCAACAGCAGAAGCTGAGTTTGTATCCTTAAGCCAGTGAATGGAGAAACTTAGAATACTCTTACAATGTTTAGAATGCTATGAAGTCGAAGTTGAACTTCCCATCCTACTTGACGTAGACAACCAACCAGCCATTCAAATGCTGAAAGTAGGAAGGCCATTACAGAGAACTAAATATATAGACCTTCACCTACTGTACTGCCAAGAACTACTAAAAAGGATATTTATTCAAGTGAAATATATTCAAAGCGAAAAGAATATCTCAGATGTGCTAAAAAAAGTTTTGCACCCGAAGTATATAAGAATCTTCTTCGAAACCTGATATGTGTGTAGTTGATGGAAGTGCAGGTTTTGTCCCCTTTAAGGTTTTTTTCTTTTGCCAAAGTCACTATATATATGTCAGTTAAATATGAAGACTCATAGTCACAAATCTAGGGATGTGTACTGAAAATATATACTTGGAACACTTGGAACAGATGAATTGAATATAACATGCCAGACAGAGCATACGAAAAGGAAAATAGAGATTTAGAATAGCTTAGTGAGATAAATAGAGAGCAAGCACAACCTTGTATACTGGAAAATAAGGAATAAGTAAATACAGCAGCAAAGAAAAGAACAAATATAGTATCACAAAACTTGGTTCCAGCATATCTTCTCTTTGAAACACGGTAACTCTATTGCTACAAAATAATAAATACAAGAAAGGTTCCCTATAACTCTAAAATTATTTTTATTACTTAGACAAACTCTGCACTAAGTCTGGATGTTCAAATGAATCCTATTTTTCTAGAAATAATGCTTGCCGTTAGCTTTACTTTTTTTGTATTCTTTTATGCATTTGCTATCTGTCAATAGTTACTTAAGCCTTAATTACCTAAATTGTTCTGCAACTCTTGATACTGAGAGTTCGATGAGCGATCATCGAGAAGTCCACTACGACTTTGTTAATACACACAGCTTCAAATAATTAAAGTTAGAGAGTGCAGTCATTTAAGTTCAGAAGGAGTACAACAAGGAAAATTTAAAGTCAGCTTCAATACGTATCAGTGAAACAAAAAATCCTTGCATTCCGAATTCTCATACAGTGTATTCATTTTTGGGAGTCTAAGTATCTAAGATATGCCTCCAAGCATTTAGTACAAGCAAATACGTAAGATATGGTTTTTGTCTTTTCTTTTAACTCTGATGGTCTTATTCAAAAAGTCAGGATATTAAAATACCGCTTAAGCAGAGCGTATCAGCTCTTTTATGTGACAAATCTACCTAAAATCAGAAAAGAAAATATGGCATAGAACCCTGTACTGTTCATCAACGGAGAACTGTAGAGTATCCCCACTTGACAGTTGTTTGTGGGTTAATTGCTTGAATCAACGCTTTTAAAAATTAGATAACAAATATTCTCTTCGGTTTAAAAGGTAACTAGAGATCTTTTTCTGCAATATTCTCATCAGGCAGCTGGTAATGACGGACATTACCTGCTGCCACCACATTTGGAAGAATTGTTGGAATATTGTGCGCTCCCATCTTCATTCCCATTAACTCCTGAACATAGTGGTCTATGTTTTCTCTATCTGTGTGATTTTCAGGGGGGCTTAATATTTTGAGCATCGTATTAATATGTATCAATTCATCCATCACTTCGACCACATCATCAATCTCTTTTTCAGAGAAATCAGTACTTTTCAATAAGTCCTTTGACAATTTCGAAGAAAGGTTAAGGGGTCTTTGACCATATGATGAATCTAGAAATCTAGTCTTCAAGTCTTTGAAAAATACTTCCCTCTCAAAGGTGGTGGTCATTTCCTCTATGAAAGGAAGAAACCTGAAAAAAGCATAATATTCGCCATACGAACTTTCAAAACACAAATTATACAATTTCTTAGCAGTGGTTGGATAGAACGCATAAAATAAAAACTCTTTGCTTTTTTCCGTAATTGATGAAATCTTCTCTTTTTCAAGTTCATACTTCTTCATCTCTTCGAGTAGGAACTGTTTCGTCCTGGCGAATCTAGCCCTCTGATTTGGAGACAATCGAGCATTGTTAAGGTCAACAGCTTTCAAATATTCAACTGCTAACTCAACAGATATATTCTCGTCCTTCGCAAACTTTATTTCTCTGTCAGTAAATTCTACCTGCTGCATTTTTTTCAGTTGGGTTTATATTTTAAAAGTATGAAGCCCCTGCTTTTCCGAAGATACTATGGATGAGGGAAGAAAAAAATACAGAGCAGACAAATGGAACCGTCAGGAAAAACCAGTCTAGTATTTCTGTGCTAAGCTAAGTGTCTAAGACAATCCTATTACTGCGGAAGCCTATCGAGAAAGAAAGTACGAGGGATCACCGGGAGGCTCTAATTACCTATGAAGGTCTCGAAATCAAAGCCAGGGACTAGAAAAGCATCCAAAGAAGCATATAAAAAATTATAGAAATCCAGCTGCAAAATTAGACATCTCTAAGTGTGAATAAGTTGTTTGTCAAAGCCTTTTTGTGGATAGCTCATATCTCTTGTATTGGATACAAGCTCTCCCGTGTTTTCCGGGAAGTATAATATATGTCTTGTCCCGAACAATGGATGATATTAGCGCGACTTCAGTAAAAGTGGTTTCACACTGGCCCGGTTCAATTATATACCTAATCCAGGGTCGCAAAACACAATCCTACCCGAAGTGATCTATAGGCGATTTATAACGTGGATAAAAAACTGGGAGTGAAAAGAGGAGTTTATTGGGAATTGCGCGATTAAGTTCTTCTCCCATTTACTATTGGTAAGAACTGGTTACAAGTAGGATTGTTTTTTCAGGAGATTCTGGTATTGTATTTAGAACTTCTACCTTCGTAAAGATTCAATAGGGGTGCCCATTTCAACGGGAACAATAAAGAAACCAAACTAAAACTAGAAAAATGGCGCCGAGATTTAATATTCAAGTTTTGAAAGAGTTGGTCGACATAATGCCTTCACTTTTTAATCATGATAGCTTGGAGAAGCGCTCTTTCTTGACACAATACTTTGGTAGTTTCGATTACACAACTGGAACATATACCAGTGGGAAGGCAGTTGCAATGGACTTTCTTCGACAATTCATTTTTTCTAGAGATCCCGGACCTGCCGTGAAGCGAACTCCTGAGGAGCTTTTTTGTTTTCACATACCACATCAGTTTGCCATTGCAAGAGAACATCTTCCTGAGGAAATGCAGAATGAAGAGGAGTCTTTTGAAATTGAGGTAAATGAACACAGAGAGCGAGCATTGCTTCATTTCTTTACGGGACTTGCTAGTGTCTCAATGCTACAGGATGTGAACGATGTCCTTACTGTGAACAAACTATTTCATCATGACTTGGGAGAAGCTAAGACTATTGCCATGCTAGTAATAATGCTCTCCGATAGGTCCTTTGAGGGATCTTTAAAGGAAAGTGGTAACCGCAGCAGATTCTTGAATCTAATTTACTTCTATCTTCTGGGGTTTGTAAGAGAAGTTCTTGGAGGCCGGGTGTACGATGTTACTGAATGCGCTAAAGCGTTATACTTGTTCCTAACAACCTTCAGTACACTTCCAACGAAACATCCTTTTCTCAATAAACAGTCTTTGGAGAATCCTAAGGAAAAATTTTCCAGAAAAAATGCTGACTCGAATGAAGCAGATGGAAAGGGACTTTACGAGGCACCTGAAGATGTAATAAAAAAAATGACTAAAAGACCGCTGCTTGCTTTTATGCGCCAAAGCAAGCCTACGAAAGCAGGCCAAACAAAGATCTTACGAAAAACTATAAAACAGTTGGAAAAAGTTGAAAAAGAAAGTGAAAGGGCTAGGCAGAACGATCGTCCCATCCCTGAACCCAAACTACAATTAGATAATGTTGTTAGCAACTGGAACACAATTAATCCTATCAGAGCTGAAAAAAATAGTTCATTTCTGCGAGGTTCTTTTCCAAATGTAAATTCAATTCCTCAACTTCATGTGAGTATGGTAAGCAAAATGAAAACTCTTTGTGTAGGTGGTGAACCAGATGTAGCGACTGTATCATTGGAGAGTACGATCTTTACTTTCTTGGAAGCTGCACGTTTGAGGCCACCAATTCCTTCCGAGAGTAATGCTGCTTCAGCTGCTATGCAATATGAAAAGGATGTTATAAGAAAAAGGGAGTTCCAAGCAGAGAAAGAGGAGGCAAGGAGAAAACAAGCTGAAGAGCAAAATACTCTGGAAGAGTTGCAAGCTAAAGATTGAACAAACTCCGCTCGCGGAGACAAATTTCTCCCACTATAGACGAATTAAGCTAATTAATATTTAAGGATTTTCAAAAACTAGTATATGTAAATATAGTCTTCTTTGAGATATCATATGACTCGCAAACCGGGAACTTGTCCTTATCTTCGGCGAGACTTGTTCTTTTATTTGTTCAGCTAGAAGACGATTGATAACTTTTTGAAAGCAGTCGTTGACTCCAATTATATAAGAATATGGCTTAAGTGTCAAGAAATTATATGTGAAGTGTTGTGTGTTCCACTGTTATATTATTTCAGCCTACGAAGATTCTTGGGTTAGGGATACGATTCTTGACTCTAAAAACTTTATTTTGTTATATGAAGGTTAATTGATATATTTACAACGATAATAAGTTGTTTATGACACTTTCTGAGGTGTTTTTTAAAAGATATGACCACTTTTGTATGATTTGTAGATATATTTTGTTGTCTTTTTACTTTCGTATTTGGCGATATTTTCGCCCGTGATTATATATGGCGTATGTATTTTACCAATGTTTTTACGCACTGAATTTACATTGCGCAATAACGGGTGATATGGAGTGAAGTTGGAATAACTTTGGTCACGATTGATGTGAAATAATATAAGGAAGACTTACAGGAAGAAATATACCATAGTTACCTATTTAACCAGCATAATTGGGTATCAGAAATACTTTGAAATATATCATATTTTAGCATACTTGAAAAAATAGTTTTGAAATAAGGCCGTTAACACCAATAATTTCAAGAAGGTTTTTAAATATAAAGGAAAAGGTTTTTATTCGTGACCGAGTTTTTACATATGAAGTTAAGAACTTATATCTCCATTATCAATTATTTGGAATTGGCTGGTCAAGTCGTGTATTCCTTTCCGCGAACGTCTTAAGTATATACATTTAGAAGACGTAAAGTGCAATATTGCAATATTGTGAATTTGATGAGAACTTTTAAGACTTCTTGAGTTACCAGATATTTTATTGATAAGAGGAAATAAATATGACGGATAGGTCCCCTAATATGGGGCAAATAATGAAAATGTTTGAGGAAATTTTGTCAAAACAGGAAGAGCAATCTCAGAAGAAAATTGAAGCAATCGTCCATTCCCTCGCGGGGATGAACGCAAACATTGAAGTATTGGAGAGTTTTTCTTCAAAGAAGATGTAAAAATTTGTTAGACAATATGAGAAATAAAGCAAGAGCACAAGAAAATATATAAATCTGAAGGAGAAGCTGGAGACTGATGTATATAGTCAGCTAGACTATCTATGGAAAATCAATTCCAGCTTGGAGATAGTTAAAGCTTTAAAAAAGAAGATTTTGGAGATAAAACTGCGAGAAGTTGGTAGCACTGAGGCACTTTTAAAGCAGGAAGTAACTTTTAGAAGTGGGATTGATGAGGAAGAAGCAGTCGAGACCCTATTCAGAGAAGTAGCTGAAGCGTTGGAATCGCTACCTGAAGAGGCAGAAAGGAAGCCGAAGAAGATAGCTGAAACTATTTTCGACCTGCTACCCAGTCATATTTTGGTTAAGAAGGATGACTTGAACATGAAGCCGCGCTTGAAGGAAGCGGATCGAGTTGAGCTGAAGAGTTATGTGTTGAGGAGTATTCCGCGAAAGCACATTAGGAAAGAACTGAAAGGGTTTTATGCCTGGAAGAAGGTGAGGAAGCCAGGACTGGGGGCTGCAAAGCCCCCGAAGTATGCAGTGAAGTCTACTGTACCTGCAAAAAGACCGGATTTACCAGATGTGAACGAACTTTTATGCGACCACGATTGGAGTTACGGACACACTAGAAAATTTTGTTATGCTTTAAAGGCGAAGAAGCTAGCTGATCCTTTTCCAGGCCGAGTGGAAATGGAAAAAAGACTAGCAGCGTATAGGGCTAAGAAAAATAAGAGCCATGTGATGCCTGCAAAAAAGCTCGATATGAAAGTAGAGAAAAGCAGTTTGGAAAAGAAGGCTGAGAAGTGTTTTGGGGCAAACCAACTGCTAGGCCTTGATGAGTGTCCTAGAGGATTCTTCTCTGAAGAGAAAAGGGAAGAAGTACGTAGTGCCAGTGTTATAAAATTTAGCAGCGTATTGGAGAAAGTAGATGAAGAAGATGAAAAAGTGAATAAACTAGCAACGGTATAAAACAACTCAGTTATTCAGGTGGAGTTTTCGGGGATAATTCTTACAGGTTTATTGGAATCAGGAGCTTTCGGAAGTGCGATGAATGGAAAACACAAAAGTCGATGCGATAAATTAAAGACTTTGGCAAAATCCATTCGAGTGCAAGTGGCCGGGGGTATAATATACCCAGTACACGAAGTTGGGTTTATTATGGAAATAAACTTGAGAAGTGAGAGCCCTGGTTTAAATACGTTCAAGCTGAAGGATATCAAGCTTATGATCCTGGATGTCCCTGAATGGGACGATATTATTCTAGGAAACGATATCCTAAGCCGATATGGGTTGGAACCCCTCAGTGCTTTGGAGAGGAGAATAGGGGAAGAGAAGCCGTGTGAAGCGAGAACTAATCTAGCGCAGTGGTTTGTAGATGTGGTAGGTAAAGAGTCGGTGGAGGTGAAATCTATCGGGCTGCAAGATGGGTACCCCTGTAACAGGAACGGAGTACCTCCAGAGGTTTTCGGGTGGGATTGGCCCGAAGAGGATGAGTTTTTAGGAATGGAAAACATTGATGTAGGTGTTGGAGCTGATATCTTAGACAAGGAGAAAGATGATCAGCGCATGAAGGAGATAGTTTTAAGAAAGCGGCAGAGTTACCAATTGATAGTTTTGAAGGTTCTACTACATAGAAAACGAAGTTTCAGAACCAGTTTACTGGGAACCCCGAAGCTTTCGGAGATTCAGAAAGTTATACGCAGTTATCAGATATACACCCGATCCGCTGCGATATTTTGGAAGGAACTTATATAGGGGTTCAAAAGCAGTTGCCATTGGGACAAGAGAAGGATTTTTTTTTATTTAAACGAATTGAGCACATGTTACGTACAGGAATTATACAAGTCAATAAGAGTCCAACCACAGCATGAGTGTTTTAGTGGTACCAAAAAAGAACCTAAACGCTTCAGGCTAGTGGTGGATTTCAAGCCTTTGAATAGGGTGACTAAGAAAGTCACCAATATGTTGCCAAAGATTGAAGTTCAGTTATTTAGGGTGAAGGGGAACAGTTTCTTCGCCGGATTCGATCTACTTTCTGGCTTCGATTATTTAGCTTGAGAGGAGCAAGTAGGGGAATACTTTACGTTCACTACTCCTTGGGGAGTATCCTATTCATTTTTAGGAGCCCCACAGGGGTGGCGCAATACCCCCAGTTTATTCTCTATGAGACAGAATGAAGAGGTTTTGGTGCCTTGCGAACTCTCGCCAAAAAAATCCTTGCAATGGATTGACGACTCCATTATCATGGGGGCTACACTAGAGGAACTTTATGATGATACGTCGAGGTTTTTACAGCAGATCAATAGAAAGAACCCGAGACTGAATATAGAGAAGCGTGAATTGGTATCGGACGTCTTAAAATTATGTGACAGAGAAGTAGATAAGAGCGGCTGGAAGTTTGATAGCTGTTATGTCAAAGGTTTATTAGACAGGGTGAAACCTGTATACCTTCATGAATTGGTACAACTCATCTACACTGTTAATTTTATTTCTGCATCGATACCATGATTCTCAAGAATTTTCAAGCTACTATTAGGGAGTAATAAGATCACAGGTAAGCTAAAAAATCTAGAAAAAAAAGGAAGGTAGTTGTAGATTGAACCGAGGAGACGAATAAGGCCTATGATGAAATGATTGAGGCGATAAAGGAGTCCATGATGCCCTCTTTGGGATACTATGAGCCTGAAGAGGATGTTTACCTTTTGGCTGATGCTTGTGACGGATTCTGTAGCTTCTTCATTACTTAGACTGCAGAAAAAGTAGATATAACTATTGTCTTGTATTTAGAATACTAGAAATAGGGAATAGGAGTTTCACCGAACTGTATTTTCTTAAGCTTTTAACAAAACCACTAAAATATAAAGACAAACTTAAAATACACCTCTTCAATATTAGCAACTAGTCAACAGGTTAACAACCAGCAAAAGAATTTTATATTACTTCCCTAAAAATAAAAAGAATGGGTGATAGTACTTTCAAACTTAACAACCCGCAACAGTATAAAAACTGGGTTATTAAAATTAAAAGCTTCCTTCGCGAAGAGGGTGTTTGGCTCAGAGTTTCTAAAGACGAACCTGGTGATGAACTTTACACGGGCAAGTCAAAAAGATCCCAAGCCAAAATAGACACAACTGCAACTAGAATTATTTACCAACATCTTTCAGAAAAGGTAATAGAATCCGTAGGTGACGTTGAAGATCCAAATACTCTCTGGGAGAGAATAAAGGATATGTATTCTGCTGATGACGTCTCAGAAAGAGACAGACTCAGAAACTTACTATTCAACTCACCCGGGAATACAGCTTTAGAAAGGATCAATAACTTCGACGTTAATCAGGCACGTTATCAGGAGATAGCGGGAACTCTTAACGACGAGGACAAGATAGCGTGGATCATGAGGATCCTAAAACATCCTTTAGTAGACTCGTTGCAGCAACAGCTCAGGCTACATACTAATTTAAGAAAATATTATACAATTTTAAAAGAACTGAGGTTCATCGCAGAGAAAATAGACAACAATAAAAAATCTTCTAATAACCATTACTCGCAGTCATCAAAACCAAAAAAGAAGTGTGGAAGATGTTGGAGAACTAACCATGTGACAAAAAATGCACGGCTAGAACGTATTGTATTCTTTGTAAGTCGGATAAACATTTTGCACCGGCGTGTCCCGGAAAAGGTGGGAACAAAGAAAATAACGAAGCAAACACGAGAAACGTAACTCAGCAAGGAGAAGGAACCCAGCAGTCTGAAAGCTTTGAAATAAGAACACAAAAATCTTACAATTCAGAAGAAGATACGGAAACTGTGTATGATGAAACTGCAGATGTTTTGGTAGAACATGTCCTAAATACAATAGAAAAAGATAAAAATAAAATACCATTCATCGTAGATTCAGGAGCAAGTAGCCACGTTTTACCTAAAAGATATATTAGTAAAGCGTTTGAAATAAAAGATGTTCAAGATGGACACGTAAACGTAGTAGGTGGAACGTTGCCAATAACTAAAAGAGCCTCGTTCAAAATAAAAACGGATATGAATAAGTTTCTCGTTTTGAAAGATGCAATAGTTCTTGATACAGATACTTGTTTAATAAGTTTTGGAAAACTTTTAGAGAAAGATCTCAGAATAAAAACTAAAGATAAGAACATTGTTTTCGTAAATGAGGATAATAAAATAGTTTTAACTGCAAAGAAAGAAGCAAATAGAGTATTCAAAACAGAAGCAGAATTCATTGATAACGAAAAGATATTTACAATTTCTGAAGTAGAATATTACCACAAACTTTTTGGTCATCCTTCAGTAAATATATTGAAAAATACTTTAAAGCTTCATAATATAAAAATAAAAGTACCTGATATAGTAAGCTGTGAAGTTTGTTCAAAAACGAAACAACAAAGAACACCTGTTCATAAACAAAAAGTGTTCAAGGCCAGCAAACCTCTAGAGAGACTGTATTGTGACACTGTATCTTCAACTGTAAGAGGTAAAGCTGGAGAACATTATTTTATTGTCGTTACTGACAGCTTCTCTAAATATAGATATGTAGAGAATTTCAAGTCAAAAGATCGTATTCCAGAAAACTTGATAATATTTTTCAAAAAAGTACAAAGGCTCAGCGAATATAAAATAAAAGAAGTTTATATGGATCAGGGAACTGAATTCAAAAACTCTACTTTGAGAACATACTTTGACCAAGAGGGTATTAGTTTCAGGTTTAGTCCTGTATATCTACCAGAGGCAAACGGCACCGCTGAAAGAGCCAATGGTAGAATACTACAACTTTCTAGAACGCTCATTTACGAGTCGAAACTAGAAAAGAAATACTGGACCTACGCGACTAAATACGCAGCGTTCATCAGCAACAATATATCTACTTCTACAGTTGAAATACCTCCAGTTTTTGTCTTATTTAAAAGAAAACCACAATTAAACAATCTTTTTATATTTGGTCAAAAGGTAGTATATAGAATTAAGAAGCCTGAAAATAAGTTTGCAGCAAGATCCAAGAAAGGAATATATGTTGGGGTAAAAAACACTTCAGCAGAGCACATAATATTGGATGACGCTTCAGGAAAAGAAATATTAGCAAGGGATATTCGTCCGTTGACAAATAACCTATATAATAAATATAAAAATGAAAATGAAAATACATTGGATCCACAAGTGCAGTTTAACAACCTCAGAAAGGAGGAGAATACAGAAGTTCCAGAGGACTGGGTTAGAAGGAGCAACAGAAAAAAGAAACCTGTAAGAAGATATGTTGCAAAACAAACCCAGCTAACAGCGTTCGTAGAACAAGCTTATTCTTTACTGCTAGATCCAACTCAAAGTATCTTTCTTCTGCAAAAGAAAAAGGGAAAGGTACCTAAAAGTTACTCACAGATAAAAAGATACGAAGACAGCAAACACTGGTATCAAGCTTATGATAAAGAGCTGGTAAAACTGGAAACAATAGGCGGCTTTTCAAAAATTCCAATACAACAAAAACCACAGGAAGCTGAAGTCTTGAACCTCGTTGAACTTTACTCTAAGAAATATGACAACGTTCAAAAAAGCATATTTATAAGGTGCGTATAACTGCGAACGGAAAATTTAGCAGGGCACTTCAACCGACGTATAGTCCAGTAACCAACTTTGAGTGCGTCAGGATGTTTTTCTCAAAAGTGGCACAAAGTAGCTTGCATATCTTTCAACTAGATGTATCTACAGCGTACCTAAACGCTAAATTAGAAACAAAAAGATACTATATCCTCCCTCAAAAATACTTCAAGGATCGGGAGAATTTTATTGGCAAAGCGAGAAGGCGTTATATGGTCTAAAAGAGTCAGCAAGATGTTGGTATGAGCTTCTGGATTTACGTCTCAGGGAGCTAGGCTTCATCAAATGCCTTATTGAGACCACCATGTACCGACTTGATCAGGATGGCGATGAAGTGTTTCTTATTATATACGTCGATGATATTCTTTTTGCTTGTCAAAATCCGAAGAATGGTAATGCACTATTCAACAAATTTAAACAGATTTTCGAGATCAAACATACTGATAATTCCGGGAAGTTCATAGGTTTCGAGATTAAGAAAACATCGAGATGTTATTATCTACATATAAAAAATTATATTGAAACAAAAGCGATCACATACGAAGTCGAGAATTCAAAATTCGTTGGGATCCCACATCAATCAGGGTTATATTATGAGCCCACAGAATCGAAGATTGATCCAAAATACTTTCAGTCGATAATAGGAACACTACTATTTGCAGCGAGAACATGTCGTCCCGATATCGCATGGGCAGTCAATCGACTTTCGGTCTTCTCGAAAGCACCAGGAATAGAACATTTAAGACAAGCAAAACGAATACTTAAATATATTTTACACTCAAAACAACTGGCGCTATCATTTAAAAGAGACATTAACAAAACGAAAATAGAGGTTTATTGTGACGCTAGTTGGAAAAACGTGCCAGCTAATATGGCGTCTATTGACGGCCATATTATTCTCTTGAACGGAACTCCGATTATTTGGAAAACAAAGAAACAAGATCTCGTAGCTCAGTCGAGTACAGAGGCAGAAACCATAGGAGTCGCAAGAGATGTGTCAAATTTGAAATGGTGCACAAATATTCTGAAGTTTTTGAGGATGAAAACACCTGAAGTTACAGTATTTTCAGACAACCAAGGTGCAGTAAAGTTACTAGAAGGACAAACAATTAGCGGAAGAAGTCGTCATATCGACATAAAATATTTTGTTACACGCTTTGAACTGAAAAGAAATAGTTGGAAAATAAAATACACTGAAGCAGGAAAAAATTTAGCGGATATATTTACGAAACCGGTCAATAAACTTATCTTCAAAAACATAGTTCAAAAGTTAATGGACACACTAAAGTAAATTAAGAAATAGAAAATACAAGTTACAAGTAAAGTTACAAGTCAACTCAAGAAAAAAAATACAAGAAAAGTTACAAGTAAAATCAAGAAAAGATACAAAAAAGTTACAAGTCAAGTCAATAAAAAATACATTTACACCATAGGAGCTATGAAGAGTGGGGAAGTATGAGCATATTGTCTTGTATTTAGAATACTAGAAATAGGGAATAGGAGTTTCACCGAACTGTATTTTCTTAAGCTTTTAACAAAACCACTAAAATATAAAGACAAACTTAAAATACACCTCTTCAATATTAGCAACTAGTCAACAATAACAAACCCGTTTCTTAGTAATTTCAGAGTTATCGCTATGAGTTCAGGAAGTCTTAATGGATCTTCGTTGAACTGGTATATTTCTTGCAAGGAATTGTTTCCTGTATTGATGTCAGCGAAGAAGTTTCCGTATTATTTGAGATACAACATTAAAGAAAAGGTCCTGTTCATTGACCACAAGAATTTAGTACAAGTGTTTGATCCGAAGGAAGAAAGACTTAAGTCCCACGCTTCGAGACTTAGCAGGTGGGCAATGGAATTTATGGAGCTGAATCTGATAGTTCATCACTTAGATGGCTATCAGAATATTCCTGCAGATTGTTTGTCAAGATGGCTGAACCCGAAGTAAAGAGATAGCGTAACGGACTTGGGTGTTATCTGCAAAGCTATATCTAGGACTGAGGATAGAAACACAGAGCTAGATTTTTGGAAATTCATTGATCTGTTACATGTTTCGCCGCGACATCATGGAAGTTTGAATCTTCTTGACGCAGGATGGCAAAATATAGACGATGATCTTTTATTGGAGCTGCAAGCTAAAGACAACAAAAAAATGTGTTCAGGAGTTGTCTGAGAAGGATAGCAAGTTAGTAATCACTAAGTCTATGATCCCCCTTGTATTGCTTCGCACCCATATTTTGTATAATCATGGATCAAAGGTGACTGAAATTAATTTCATGAAAAAGAATTATTTTATTAGAAAAGAACTTAAAACTTTATTTAATGAAGTTCATAGTGCTTTTAGAAGGCAGTATATGCACTGACAGAAGCCGAGCCTAATAGCGAGACGCCCTTTTAATATAACAGAACGGGGCGAAAAGATTGGAGGGGTACTTATATCTGACTTTCTTTACATTAACTCAAAAGTCTGGATATTAATTCTGGTTGACATCCTTACCAGAACGACTATTTTAAGATATTGTAAGAAAGCAACTGCGGATCAGTTAGTCTCTATGCTATGGGACTGGAACAGTGTATTCCAGCTAAGGGATCAGTTCACCTTGGTGACTGACAAGGGTTCCCATTTTACTGCAGGTGTAGTTGAGAAATTTATAAAGGATAGTGGTTGCATGTACAAATTCACCGCTACGTATGTATCACATACTGCGGGTGCAGTCGAAGTTCAAAATAGACAAATCTTGAAACATCTACGAAGTTTACTCAGCGAGTTTGGCCTTGGAAATGAGGATTGGCCTGATATTTTGCCAATGATTCAGACATTTATAAACCAGACACCCCTCACTTGTAGGGGATCTAAGCTGTCTCCATTACAACTTATGATTGGAGTGGATGAAAAACGATGTGCTTTGGGTAGTGTCTACAAGAATATGGAAAGATCTGATTTTAAGAAGCTAGAGAAAGCTGCAGTAGATCTCCGTTCGAAGTTGATGATATTACAGAAGAAAGCGAGTGACTGTGGATTAGAATACAGAGCTAAAAATAATTTAAGAAGAAGTGGAAAAACTAAGCCGATCTTTTTCCATCCGGGAGAATATGTTTGGTTGTCTGAAAAAGAAGTAGCGTCGGGTAATAAAGACAAAGCTAAACCACGTTGGTGCGGACCCTATCAAATCCTCAGGGTCATTAGTGAGTACATTTATGAGGTACAAGATGTAGATGGGAAGATAAAAGTAAGGCATTCTACCTTACTTATTCCCTTTGCTCCTGTGGGGTTTTTACCTAATCCAGCTACCAAATTAACTTATTAGATGGATAAAGGAACACTTGAAGTAATAAGTTTAGATAAACTTGCTAAGGATGGTGAATGAAATTTAACTTTTGAGGTGCGTTTTCGCGGTTTTGGTAAGTCTGAGAACACATATGAGCAAGTAACCACGATGTACGAAGATATCCCTCAGCTAGTTGAAGATTTTATTTCAGAAAACCCTTGAACATTGACGAGAGAGCTTGTTCATTATTTAAAAGCTTTGTATCCCACTAAGTTTGAAGTTGATGATGGTGCAAGAGCTTTATATGCTATGGATTCTACAGAAGAATCATCTTATCCTAAAAAGTTAGTATATGGGAAAATCATAATAAATATTACAGGAGAGTGGCAAAGATTAAACTGGTCTACTTTCGAAACAGAGGCTTCGAGGCAAAGTATTTTAAGTAGAGGCTTTGGCGATTTTGCTGGCCTGAAGGAGTTTTTCCAGGTAAGAATAAACAACAGGTTTATACTAAGTTGCAGAAGTTGACAGGAAGACAAAGTTTAAAATCCTATCATGGATTGCATTTAGATGTTAATATTTTGAGGCAGGGTAACTTTCGTTTTCTGGAGAACAATATTATATTCATAAAATGCCTATAAGCAGTAAACAAGCGTTAATTATGAAGTATTTAGTTAAGTGGAAATATGAAAAACAACATGAAGAAGTATGTAAGAAAGAGAAGGAGACTAAGCTGCAAGTTTATAATCTTACATATCCTTATGATGTACAACAGATGTTGAAGTATGTTAGTAAAGTTGACGCAGATTTATCTTCTTGCTTTCCAAAATACTCAGGATCACGAAAAGATTTTTGTAGTTTCTTGAGAACTTTATGGAGTGATCTAAAGAAAAGAGAAAAAGATATTTCAGATGCTATGAATAAGTTAGAGGATATGGTAGAAAGTGGTAAGAATATTTCTAAAGAAACTGAAGATTTTGTTGTGGAACAATGTAAGACCCCGAACTTGTGGAAAATTGATTTGAAGAAACTGAATTGTATTGTATTCAAATAGAGAGCAAGAAATATTGGAAGTTTTTTCTCTGGCGATGCACGAGATTTTCTTCTTCATGCAGAAGAAAAATATGATATTGTAGTTGTGGGTCCTCCTTGGAGAGTATTCTCTAGAGATTCAATCAGAGGTCATGCAGTAACGTATACCACGATGAGTGATACGTAAATCGGAGAGTTAGATTTAAGCAGGGTTATGGAGAACACTTTATGCTGTGTCTGGGTACTAAGAGGAAAAGAGAAAATAGTGGAAAGTTATGTTTTGAAAAATGGTATACGAAGAATGGACAGGTTTCTTTGGATTAAGACGAACGGGTATGATAAGATTTTGTCAACTTTAGGAAACCTGGCCATGAGATGTACAGAAGAATGCATTTTGGGTGTTAAAGGCAATTTACCAGAAGTATTACTTACTAGACCTTTAGGCAAAGAGATTTTATATGGAAAACGCACTGGAAATACTGAAAACTCATTGAATTATATGAGTAACTTGAAAAGAATTATGCAAAAAATACTCGTTTCCTGGAATTACTTGGTAGGAAAACAACTTAAGGAAAAACTGGTTTACTGTAGGTAACGAACTCTAAGATATGTTATGCTGAAAGGGGTAATGTTGTGTGTTCCACTGTTATATTATTTCAGCCTACGAAGATTCTTGGGTTAGGGATACGATTCTTGACTCTAAAAACTTTATTTTGTTATATGAAGGTTAATTGATATATTTACAACGATAATAAGTTGTTTATGACACTTTCTGAGGTGTTTTTTAAAAGATATGACCACTTTTGTATGATTTGTAGATATATTTTGTTGTCTTTTTACTTTCGTATTTGGCGATATTTTCGCCCGTGATTATATATGGCGTATGTATTTTACCAATGTTTTTACGCACTGAATTTACATTGCGCAATAACGGGTGATATGGAGTGAAGTTGGAATAACTTTGGTCACGATTGATGTGAAATAATATAAGGAAGACTTACAGGAAGAAATATACCATAGTTACCTATTTAACCAGCATAATTGGGTATCAGAAATACTTTGAAATATATCATATTTTAGCATACTTGAAAAAATAGTTTTGAAATAAGGCCGTTAACACCAATAATTTCAAGAAGGTTTTTAAATATAAAGGAAAAGGTTTTTATTCGTGACCGAGTTTTTACATATGAAGTTAAGAACTTATATCTCCATTATCAATTATTTGGAATTGGCTGGTCAAGTCGTGTATTCCTTTCCGCGAACGTCTTAAGTATATACATTTAGAAGACGTAAAGTGCAATAAAATTGTTATATGACAAAAATGGCATTTTGAGAACATCAGCAGTATTTTATTATTATATATACCATTATATTCTGTTATGGTGTTAACCAAAGATGCAAAAAAGATGGAATATATACGTTATTTGCTAATTATTAACTTGGGATAAAAGGAAAGTTTCTCTTCTTATCATCAGATAAAGATTTACTGACGTCTCAAGTTTCTTATTCTGTTCTATTTTTACGCTATCTACTTGCTATATATATATATATACGTTGTTACAAAACGCGCCGTCCTATGTACGAAAGCACCAAAAGACGAAAAGGATCAATATATATATATATATATATATATATATATCATTTTCCTTGAGAGGTATTAATGTCTGTAAACTACTAGGATAACATACTAGTGAATAATTAGGTTTGAGTAAAGACATGGAACGGTGCAAACGTCGATAAGATTGTATTAAAGTTTCGGTGCAAATTTGAATAGATCACAAAGAGGTAAGAAGAAAGGGGCAAGAACACTAGAAAACAATTTAAAATCTCAAAGGAGAGTATACAACAAATATCTTAAATAAAGAATTCTGGTGTATGTTAGATTATATCTCAGTTATCAAGGAAAAATCAATATTACAGGGTAGTTACTGGTATTCCTCGGTTAATACTAGTGATCGACTTCAATTGTTTGATAAAATATAAAAAAATGACCTTATTCTTCTTATTGTTTGATTATTATAGTTTCCCAACCATTTGGCTTGAATATTGATAATCAGTTGACTATCAAAACTAAAATCAGTCATATTGCATGCGTCAGTTGAATTTAGTGATTCGTTTTAATGATGATAAGTCTTGATTCTTTAATCATCCTATCACGTGTATTTTTCAATCTGTATCTTTTACGTTAATAAAAACTCAACAACATAGGATAGAACCCGTATCTATGCTTGATAAATTTCCACTTTATAGCTGTACTACAGAGAATCTTCTTCAATAGGTCAACAATAGTCCAAAAACTTATTCTGTTTGATTTAGAGAAGTCTCGTACAAGGGAAGACAAGATATTAAACACAACTAAGCAAGGACTAGAAGTTAAGAGACTTTTTTTACCCCGTTTGAAATCTCTCTATTTGCGCACTATACTTCTTTAACATTCAATTGATTTTGAAAGTGTTTAGAACAATGTACAGTAGTGCTTTATCAACAGCGAAACAGAGGATGACTCCAGACAATGAAATTCCTCTAACTGGGCTCCAAACTCATTTCATTGAAAGTTAGATACATATATGCAGAGTCCTTTCAAATATCCCCCGGTGTATAAACTGTAATGGGATATAAGATAGTTAATTTCAGTTACAGCACCAAATACATCAAAAAATATTGTCCATTCTTTGTATATTAACCAGAAAACAGCGAAGGAAAAGTTAAAGCACCTCTTTAAACTATCAAGATTAGCTCTTATATTCCAGTTAAACCTAGTAGTAGACAATGATGTTTGCTTCTTGTTGTTATTACGGGGTGTTAAAAAATTTATCATCACTGTTTTTCAAAAATTTAGTATAATGGTTGTAAAGTCAACAATACCTTTTCAACTCCTCTACAATGTTCCAAACATATTGCTAACTTAACCTAAGGCTTGTTAACATAAAAATTTAGAGAATCCAAACAATATGAAGTATAAAAAAACCATGATTACTGAAAATAGCGCATATAATATTTTTTAGTTTTTGTTACAAAATCTTCTTAAAATACAATATTATTGCTCACAATTTGTTTTACATTGAAAATAACTTTACTATTGTACTCTTATCACGGCATTCGATAAGGTTGAGAAATTAAACTTTAAAAAGTGTTAATTTCAAGTCTAATTTTTACTAAATTTACAGATGTCTAAAAAAACATAAATTCAATTATAACATCATGAAGAACAATTCCATGGATAATCCTATTCATCTCAGACCCAAATGATTTACCAACCATGACTCCTTAAAGTGTCCTAAAGATCCTGTCTATTCTGTTTAAATTAACTGAACCAAACTTCACCCAGAAAAAATTTAACCAAATTTGAAAGCGATATTGCAATGTTTCTTGTTCTACTGGTTATTTCTTGTTCAACTATGGATGTTCTAGATAAGACTGAAAAGATTCTTTTCTACTAATAATAGTTTTAGATGTATCAAAACTGTTACTTTAAATTGACATTTTTTATTTTATTGGCCGCACATTTTGTTTCTGGGTGCACTCAAGCAGTATGAGCAGCTGACAGTCCTACCCATAGAAAACTTTGATTTTTTTCTTCTGGTATTTTTAAATTTTTTCTAGAGTTCTTATCCCTACCCTTTCTCAAATTATGAAGCCTTTTGTAAATAACAAAATTCTCCGTACAAGGTTTCAAGTACGGAATAAATTGATCGAATTATTATCACCGGAAAAAACAGGAACATCCCCTCCATATCAGACCGAGAGTCAGAAAATGTTGAAAATCTGTAAATTTGAAAATGTGAAATCTCACTGTTTTGCTACAATACTCCAAATTTTGTTCTATTTGTCTCTCAAAAGCAAGGAACAATATCTATGATACTTAAAATAGTTTTTGAGAAGTCTTAACCTTTCAAGGAAAATTTGATATTATGGTAAAATGCAATTCTTCTCAGGCTCAACTCGTTTAGTGCCTTAAGGGATAATTTTCTAGAGCTTACTAATACATTACCATTCAAAATAGATGGTGAGCTTAGATATAGAAACAAGTTTTTTTTGGAAATTGATGTTTGTAGCATAGAATTATCAGCAATACATCATATTTCCAAGATCTTAGAAATTTCAAATGTGGTACTCTTAAATTTCAAATACCCATGTATTGGTGACACCAAGTGACCAAAAACTCTGAAAACGATTATCACCTAGAGGTATGATTGGTTTGGAGCTCTTCTCAGTTTTTCGAAGAAAGTCGAAGAACTTCCCAATTAATCTTCGCAATAGCTTTGTTGGTAAAGCTTAACTAGGTTTCAACTCAACACTAGAATGATCAAGATAGAGGTTTTAATTTGTCAAATATAACAAAAAACGAACTTGAACCCTAACTTAAACTAATTTAGGTAGCTCTTAGAAGGAACGGATAAATTTTGAAGATTTTGCTGCTTTTAACTATTCAAATTCCTGGTATTTTTTTGCAACTTACTATAAATATACTTGTGTTAATACATGTCTTCTTAGTTTTTACTCCTGATAAAGCATTGGAAGAACATATAAATTGGCGAAGCAGCGATTTTTGTTAATTAAAGAGTATTTAAATTTTTAGATTTTGGAAATGTCATATCGTGAACATTTTTCAAGTGTTTCCCCATAGAATTATTTCGTGATGTTTACAAAAGTTAAATAGGTAAATTTGATTCAGAAATCGTAATTTATAACATTCTAAAGGAATAGTATTTTATTTTTTTATGTTATCACTTATATTTTTTAAACTCAAGTCTAATTTTTTTATTATTTCTTTCACTTTTCGTTGTTTTGATGTTTCTGCTGTATTCCTCCCAATAAATCCTGTATTTCACTACCCTAAGCCCAATAACACCAACGATCAATAGTTGTTTTTTTTACAAGAATATTCATTATAGTATATCTTTAGTATAATAAGATATTACACGTAAGGGTGTTTTCAAAATATCATATTTGACAGCAGTTCCCAGATTTTTAATTCATTCTTTTGTCTTCAAGCTTAAACATAGACTCGATATTCTAATCAAATTTGACGTAAACAAACCAGTTAAATCCTTGGAACAGTAGGTTATAAAAAATTAAAACTAAATTACTGAAAAAATGTCTGAATTATTTATCAGAGGAAATGTGATATTTAAGTTAAATGTACTTTAGATCTGATATATTTCCTAAGAGCAGGGACTACTGTTACTAAACAAACGTTGTTAAAAGGTCATCTAAGACTATAGTTCTTGGAAACATGTGATCCCAAAATTTGTTGGTAGTAGTTTTGTCTATAGCATGCCGCTACATATGAAAAGCCTGTGCTACTTCATAACCAATTTTTGCATGTAAACTGAGAACTCATGATCAAAGAAACGTAGAACGATATAATATTAAAGGTTCTGATAAGTTTAATGGAGTATAACCTCTACTTAGGCAAACTTCTTAGTTTTTTGCATAATAAAAGTCTAGAAATACACAATGAATTGACACAACAGCATGAAATTGAGAACTTTAAAGTCTAAACTGCATAAACATGGTGCTAAGCAGTAAACTAGAAAATATAAACATATATTTAGCATTAATTTCATTCGAAAAGAATTTCTAGCAACCATTTTACTTATAAAGATTTTTCTTAAAGTAAATTCTAAGCAAAAAATATAAACTTATTGTAGCAAAACAATAAATAGCACAAATCTGACATTGGTATCACTTCCATTAATTTCGTATATATTTTTCTTTCGTCAAAGACTTAGAACTTGAGAGTTAATTCGAATAGTAGTCCAGTTTTTAAATAACATGGAAATTTGGGTTTTTTGCTATATGGACAAATTTATTGTTGAAAATCAGTTTAATATAGAAATAAATCAGAATCGCATGATAATAATAGAAGTATTGTTTTTATTGATAATCAATACCAAAATAATCATCAATTAATTATTAAAAATACTCATAAACCTATCTCCTCTTTTAATTTATAGTACTTTATATGTTTAACTTGTCCTAAAAGCATTTCAGTAATTACTAGAAGCTACTAATGGCAAAATTAAATGGGGAATTGGCTGATACAACTACACGGTATATGCCGATATAGATAAAGCAACTCTGGAGGTAATCAAGCAATATTAAATGTATCAAACTTTTATGACTGAAATAGTTTAGATAAAAAATAAAATAAAATTTCAAGAAATTCAAAAAATTTTTAATTTCTGTTTTTCAACACAAAAAAAGGTTTATTGATTGTCAGATTGGAAGTTTTTTTATTTACATTTTATACTTAAGAAAAATATAACTTGAATTCAAATTATATTATAAACTACTCTACTAATCTATTAATAACTATTCTGCATTTTCACATATTAATACCATGCAATACTTTGATATACAACTATTAAAATAATCTGAGATATCAGAAAAAAAAACTGCAAGACACTATAGCCAAATATAAAAGAGTCTAAAAACAACTGTTTAGCTAAGAAAGTCTGCCAATAAAAATGTAATAACACTTGTGCAAATTTCTAGTAATTTCAAAGATTTTAAGAACAACTAAACTATAATTAAGCTTTAGTTTACTTCTTGCTTGATTTTAGTACCTTAAATTCATTTTTATGCCATATTTTCCTGGTTAACTTCAGGAAGGAACATATCCTTAAAATAACTAAAATATGACTATATATATTTCACTTGGTGCCCTTTCACTAAATACCTTTTTGTTTTTTTTTTATATTTTTGGATAGTTATTATTCACAATTAATAAATTAGACATCAAAACCTAATCTAACTAATGAGGAATAAAGCGATACTTCTGTAAGATATATTCATAACCAGGAACCTATCAAACAGAATAATTAGTTTTTAAGCTTTAACTGTAATGTGTAGGTACTCGAGTTATCTATTCTACTATTTTAGCCAACGTAAAATCTATAGAATAACACAACATGAATAATATATCAAGAAAACAGTTTTAAAGGCGCTATCAATCAACAAAACCACCGGGAAATAAAACACAAACTAAGTAAAAATAACTTTACCTAAAAATATCAAAAACAATGGACACAACTTTTAAATAATAGAGCTGTGACAATTATAAAATCTTTGCTAACAAGAATACGAAAATTGCAAATTGACCCATGTGCTAAGTTACATCACTTCTCCGTAGATAAAGAAGTTGGGTTTTCATAGGAACAAAATCCAGATTTACCTTGGTCACAATATCTGATAAGTTTTACTTCTAATCAATATAACCAAGCTCTAATAATACTTCATTAACCCACACTTGAATAATGTAATAGTTGGTCCCCATGTGTTTATTCATAGTACTTGGGGTTACAAGTTCAACAACATTAAGAACAACTTAATTGTGAACCGAAATCTTAATCGATCATGAGATTATTCAAAAGAAATCATCAAGCACCCTTGCAACAAACAAGACATCCTTTGCGTCAATGTAAAATGATATATACTCATTCTGTGCCGTTGAAGCATAAACAATTTTGATTTTATTATATTTTCAATGAATTAATCCACCATTGAAAAAGATTAGAAAACCTTGAATATTAAATTTCTCAAGTTTATCATAAGCAAAACTAGTAACACAATAAAGCCCCAATTTCGAAGTATATTAGAAACCCTTCATGATCAAACCCACGTCATATGTACCGCAAAGGTACGCAAGAGTTGATTTTCATCTTCTGTACACTTTTTTGATGCCATTATGAAGCCTTGTAGCAATTTTGTTAACTGAGTAACTAATATCAAGTCTTGACATTGCATTAAGGTAATTTAGCTCATCAAACAACTTCGTAAGCGGTTTGATGTTATCTAAAGCTACAGAATTCTTATTCCACTTAACATTTCCCATCATTGGCTTGTTTTAAAATTTTGTGATTCTATATGTCGTACTCATGTCACGACTTTTACATCCTGATGCATTGAAATGCTTAAAATTCCAAGCTCTAGCTAAAGTCCAGCAAATTTATTAACCTCACTAATATACTTCACTTTAAACTTTTCTAACAAAAAGTCCCCACCAAGTATCATAAAAGCTAAACCTCTCAAACCTTTGAAGAAATCATCAACGTAGAGTACTAACTACAATTTTACACCATTCTTCGGGCATCAAAATAATGAAAAACATCCGTTAGATGGTTTCAAACCAAATTCTTTAACAATTTTAGCAAATTGCCAGTATTAAACATAGCCAGCATCTACTAAACTATGCAAACGAGCCCAACATTCATAAATTTGGTTACTTGACTTTGTTTAACTCGGATGATCATTTGGAAGTAATAAATAAACTGGTTCCTCTATTCTGCCGTGAAAGTATGTACTAAGACAAACATCTTTCTTCATGTACCAACTAAAACCTTTTGCCAAACAAACAAAAATGATTTCTAAAGCACCTACTGCTGGGCTGTAACAATTTTCTGGGCGATCGAATTTAAGATCTCCTCTGACTGCCTATCTGAACCTACGTTTCACAGCTCCGAAAATGTTGTCTACTTTTTCAGTAAGAGCTTCGCTTAAAGGAATAAATTTGATTTAATTCTTATAGATACAATTTTTATCTCACCTTGATCTTCTAATTTAGTTATTTCACCTAAGTAAGACTTTTCCCATTCAATGTTAGATGTCAAGGCGTCTTTGTAGGACTTGTAGCCTTTTTTCATGTTACCTTGGAACTTAGCTTGAGCAATTACTACAGCAATTGTCGACAATGCCTAAGAAATTTCTGACTGAGTTCCTGGTCTAACCGAATTCAAAGTGTCTTTGAATCGTTCTGGAATTTTAACACTTGAGCCAAGTCTACTGGAGATTGGTTCTTCATTAATTTCAACTACTTCATCATCTTCTGAAAGAGGCTCTCACACAACCTCATCATATTCACTTTCAGCTGATGTATCATGAAGTACCGTCGTATCTTGTTCAGAACTAGTAACAGTGGATGCCTGTGGTTCTTGTGAATATGGTTATTTGCTAAACTCACTTAATTCATTTTCAAAAATGTTATTTCCATCAAAAGTAGGGTTTCGGGGCAAAAAAGCCACTAAGAGCTTCTTCATTCTCTCCCGTTTTACCAAGCAACGTACTTTTGGAATTCAAAATTTTTTCTTCATCACAGAAAAATCTTCTCCTAAAAAAATTCTACACTGTTAACATCTCTAACGACTTAGCCATCAAAGTTCTTCCCATAAACAAGGAACACTATCCTTGTTGCAGTGTCATCTAACTTGCGTCTGTTTTCTCGATGGATATGAGCAAAGCCAACGACTCCAAAAATTCTAAATTTTTCAACGGACGGTTGAACACTGAACAAAAGTTCCCACGGAGAAATATCTTCCTTCGACAACTTCGTAAAGTTGTACGCATGAGTCGCACATTTCATTGCGAATGACCAAGAACCTCTACTAACACCAGCTTGTTTAATGAGACTTCTCATGTTTTCCAGGAAAATTCAATTAGAGTTTTCTGCATGACCATTTTGCTCATGTTCATAGAGAATCGTAACTTGGTGTTTGATGCCCTTCTTCTTTAAGAATCCATCAAGATTTTTATTACAAAACTCTGTTCCATTATCTGTCCTCAGATTTTGAACCTGACCTGAAAAAAATTTTTTGAAATAGCTAACATGTGAAATCATCAAGTCTGGTACTTCACTTTTCCTTGCAAACGGAAAATTCCATTGAAATTGCTATTTAGCATCACTAACTACGAATGCCCCAGTCCTACGGTCAATTGAAGTGTCAAAAAGACCCACTGTGTTTGCAACTAAAAGTTCCAGCAATTTCCTCTCTGTAGGAATCTATCTATTTTTGGGAATTCTCACACGATATAACTTCCCCTTCATGCATCCAACACAGGTTGTTCTCGAGCTGAGTGGCTCGTTCTTCTTGATAAACTTCGAAACAGTTCGCACAAGACGATCTTTGCTACAATGATTCAAACGGTTATGCCAAATTTCAAGAGCAATCATTGCTTATTCTTTCGGCAAAAAATGCACTCTAAATAATCCATCTGTGCATCCTCTTGCTACATAAACAACTTCACCTTTCGAAATGATCTTTGCAACATCTTTCAAAAACACAATGTCCACACCTTTTTCTGTCAGCGCAGCAACAGAAAGTAACACAGGTGCTCCAGACCAGGAAGCGTGATCCAGAAAAACAATCACTTTCACCCAAACTTAAGTTAAAACTTTGCCAAGTCTCTTGAATTCTGCACTTTTTAGTGCTCGGACAAACCTATTCCTAATTGTTGTACCCTTGGTAAGTCCTAGAATTAATTTGAGCTCAAACATGAAAGGACTTAATACAATCCTATAGAAAAAGTAAAATCTGTGCTTCTGCAGGCTTTTATACTCTGAGAACACTTTTGAGAGAAGAAATGGGCCTTTGTTTACAAGATGTAACCTTTAGTGGCGTAAGCTTCAAAAATAAAAATTTCTTTCTTTTGAGTGTTCGACGTTCATGCATTACAAACCAAAGCATATTACTCAATTAAGGCGAAAAATTATCCCAAGAAAGGTTTCTTGATACTATGTAAACTATGTCACTACTTAGGCTAACGTTGCACCAAGGCCTAATATTCTACATGAGTTTCAATAGTTCGTTAGTAATGGGCCTGCTATTGATTGTGCTCTCTTTGATATTTTATCTTTAACTCTCTATCGTAAGATAATTTATGTTTTAATTTCCTAAAATATCTACTCATTAACACGAAACAATTTGGTATTGTTGTGCTAAACGATAACCATTTGACATTCAAAGAACTTAGAATATCATTCCCAACTTTTTAGAGGCACAGCATTTTTCTAAACTAAGTTAAGAAACTGACTTTCAGGACAACCTAAAATATTGACTACTATATATCATATTAGAGTTGTCCTTTGCTGCAAGGCCAAATCAGCTTAACTATTTAAGACAGCTAATACTCAAGCATTTGCTCCACCTATGAGAAGAACCAAGATTAGCTTAGATTCAAGAATCAAGAACCCCATTCAAAGCCCAAACTCTAACTCTATCCATAATTTGTTTTCTAGCTTCCAAGAACTCCGGTATCATTTTATCCATCGTAGAAGCTTTCCGAAAAAATCGCCAGCTGTCCATCCAAGGAACTAAAAAGGGTAAATAATTCCCTTCTACTAACTGTTTTGATGATAACCTATTATTCAGAAGCTTGGTAACTGTTCGCTCAACAAGTGACCAAAAATTGCCAAAGTCCTCTTCCGAAATTTCCTTAACCTCAATTAACTTTTCTAGCATTTCCTTTATGTTCTGCATTTGGCGTGGCCACCCAATCGAGCTTGGCTCATCCATGAGTATCCATCGAATTTGCCAATCAGCTAAGAAAACATATCTTCCTCGAAGAAGACTAAGTATAGTTACACCTAAAGCATAGACATCAGCCCGACCATCATATAACAACTCCTCTAATATCATTTCTCGAGGTCTATAACCCAAAGTTCCCATCCAACGCAGCGATAAAGTTTCACCATTAGTTGCGGTAATGTCCACAACCCTTGTACACAACCCGAAATCGGAAACTTTTGGTATTCCATTTGTTGTAATCAGAATATTGTCAGGTTTAATGTCTCTATGTATAAATCCCTTTTCATGAATATCTGAAAGAGCTAACAGCGCAGCAGACCAAATATAAAGCGCAACAATATAAGGAAAGCGATAAGATTCAAACCAGTTATCTATACTGGTACTGCAATCATAAAATAGCTTTAACTCTGGGAGTTTATAAACATGACCAATACACTGTTCCATTACCAAAGCCCCAGACAAAGTACTTTCGAAAGAATTTATATATTCAACAATAAAAAACGAGTGACGAAAAGTTTTTGCAAAATCAATTTCTTCTTTGAACTTTCTAAGTTCATATTCTGTAAACTTAAATGGAAACTCCCTCTCTACATCTTCTTCCGAATTCATAGAGGAAGGTTCTCTCGGAGTGAGTAGTTGTATGCAAGATTCTTGCACAGACACAACTTTTGAAATAAATTGAGGCCCGGAACCTGCAAGAGATTTAAGGAGGTGTAGATTAGCGTTATTACCCCCCACATACTTCTCCCTTGTATAACCTATGCTGTTGACAAATTTGTTAATTTCTTTTGAGAGTGTGGGAACTAGTTCTTTTGCTGAAATGATACTTGAAACATTACCAGTCACATCATGGTCTACAGGAGAGATATCACTATTATTCTTCTCTTTAGTAAGTTGCGATAAATCGCTTACGGGTCGTTTTATACTGTTTAGATTGAATCTATCTTGTTCTCCTGAAAAACTCATTACTTTCAAATCCGATGCTCCTTATCTAATGACTATTCTTAAACGGGATCGGATTTTTTGACCCCGGAGTCAGATACTCCTCTTGATTTCATTGGTCAGATCGATTTCCCAAATTTTTTTTTCATTATACTTCGTCTGAATAATCGATGCGCAGAACAATAATTTCCAATACCTAGACAAAAAAGAGAGGGGGCTGGGGACAAAGTGAAGTGTACTAGAAAATACCAAATAAATATTAAAAGTTGAAAAACATTAGAATTTAAAGTTACCTGACCCTATCGTAGCGGGGGAACCTTCTATGATCCCCGCGTCTTTAAAAATGGCCCCCATGACTCGGCCCTCCCTCGCCACTCGGCCCTCGTTGAAGATGAGGATGAGTTTAAATCTTTTTCCAAAGCTTAAGCACAGAAAATTTCAAATATGTATGAAATATAAAATCTAATATTTGAAAAAAGTTTATTTAAAGCTTGAAGCAATTAATTTTAAATATTGAAGCTGAGAAGATTTAGATTTTCGCTATACTAAAAATTTAAACTTTATTGGTTCAAGGATAGCAGAAAAATTCTAATTTTAAATTATTTATTTTTAGTTTATGTTTCTCCCCGCATCAAAGCTCAAGGCTTGCATGTTTTGCTGTTTGCAATTCTCTTTTGTTTTTTCGTTATTTCTAACTCACATTGGATATCTTGTTTCATATTTCCCTCTTGTTTTCCTCTTTCCTATTTCATGTTTCCTATTTGTAATTTTTTATTTCAATTCTGTTGGTTTGTTTTTTTTTTCAAAAAAAATTGGGCATTTAAAAATTGGGCCAATGAAATTTAAGAGTATTTGCACTCCGGAGTCAAAAAATCTTATTCGTTCTTAGACATCTCTATCGTTAGTATTCAAACGTGAACCTGCGGTGGCCTAACGTTATTATCGTTCCATGAATCGTTAAATCTTATTTCTTGCCACTAACGTTAGAGAGGTGAATCTTAATAGGATGTATTTTCACTAACGTCATTTCAAATGTTCCAACTATAGCTATGTTGGATTATTCTGGTATCAGCATTTGATAATCCATCAAAATAATATTGATTGAATATACAGTGAGTAACTTGATACAAGTAACTTTGGGAATTAATAATTTCGGGCGATTAAGATATTTTAAGTCTAGATCCATAAGTTAATGGAAAGAGAAGAGGATTCATGACATTAAACACAGAAAAATGGAAAGATTCAAAGGGAAGAACCGCTAGAAATGTTCCTTCTATAAAAAAATTTAAGTGTCTATTACATCATCTGCTTATTTATTTGAAGCAACAAAGTTCCTTGTTTTTAGCACCTTACTCTTTTTTTACTTTTTCTGCTCATTAACGAGCATAGAAAAACCTATATAGTTCAAATCTCAAATATTTTCGATAGGATATCCACAGGGTATTCTTAAGAGGATTTAGAAGAGTCAAAGTATATATTTATACGTTTCCTCCATATTCATCTCAAACTTTAGACACGCATATCAGAGATCCAATTTTACATAAATTTGTGTTGCAAATTCCTAGTAATAAGTTGTTCTTGCATAGGGTCAATGTTGATTCAAGAAAAGGAACAAAGAGATCTTACATGTTTTTTTCAAAAACAACTCTCGATAAGAAAGAGGCAGATTCTAATGCTCGGTCTAAAGGGTATAGTGCCGAAACTTGTGGGAGAGGAAAAGGATCTACATTTCCTTCAATTTTTTTTGAAACTTTTAGAGGAAGAAGTAACATGGGTTTTCACAATGAATTTTTTTCTGTTTTCATTTTATCTTTAAAATTGCCCATATTTTCCATTTCATGTGGTTATTTTCATTTGGAATATAAGACATATTGAAACTTAATTATTTTCACCTCTTAACTAGGTAATGAAGACCATACTATGGAATTCATGCAAACAACTAAAATTGATAAAGAAAAGAATCAACTACATCCAAAATGACTCAGTAGAAGTTGCCCATTTGTCTGCAGCAAGGAAAAAAGTAGTCAAGATTCAACATGGACCAAGAAAATTTTAAGACGGAAGGCACTCTAAACATCGGAACTAAAAAATCTACTACATGAAGCAACATCACCAACCTTACCTCTGAGCTTTGAAGTCTAAGTAAGCTATCCACCTATCCCAGAAAGCACAAGAAGCACTAGAATTGCCCTCGCACCAAACATTTGAGCGCTAACAACCTTGCTAACTAGCCGTGAAGTGTTCGGCTATGCAACATGGATACTACCTCATGGATAACTCCAATTTTTGAACTTGATCGTGAAAATTCTGTACCTTCGGGAACCTGGACAACTTTAATTTTTGAAACCGGTGCAACCCAAACAATTCCACCTGTCCCTTACTCTCGGATATTATAGTCAATGTCAGGAGAAATGAATATATGAGCAAACCACACAAGAAGAGACGCCAAGGAAACTTTAATCGAACAGAGAAGAAAAACTGAATAAGAAAATAAAGATAACAGGGAACTACGTAACGGATATATCAATATTTTACCCATAAATAAAGAGGTTAGTTTCACTTGATTCAATAGGATCTTCATGATGTAGAAGAGAATTGTCACGAAGATAAGAAAAGTCAGTTTGACCAATAGAGTTGGAGAAAAGAACCTGGAATCTAGATGAATGGGGCCTGCTCATCATAAGAAATCACCTGGAACTTACCTCTTGGACCTTCGAGGCTCAGGAGCCATCTGTCGTGAATTTTCACTCCCCTTTTGTGATGTTAACGAGTTTTGGATAATTGGATTGGAATTTTTGAAAAATTAAACATTTTTGTGTAATTAATGCTAGGGTATCATAGGTAACACAAACCTGTCGCATCAGAATATTGATGCCGACTAAGAAAAACAGATGAAGCTACAAGGAAAAAGAAGCTAATGAAAGGACCATGCAAAAGGACAAAACCCAAGCAAAACCAAAATCTAGCCTGATGAAAGAAGTAACGGTAACAAACCTAATAACAGTTGAGAGGATATTGGTGTTGAGTGTGACTTCCGGTTTGTAAGGGTTAAGACACATGTCTCTATTGGCAATGCCCAGTAACTTCCGTATTAAGTAAGTAAGTTATTCAATTAACTTAAATCACTGAATGGTTTGGTAGAATATAAACCTCTTCCTTAATTAGAATCAGAGTCAACAGGATTTAGAGGCAGTTTGAGTAATAGTTGACCTTGTTTTATATCTTTTAGCTGGCTAACTAATGTAGTTTTGCATATTAGCTTAAGGTTTCAACTTTATTATACGTAGCCTTATAGCTTCTAAGTTTTTTATGCCTCTGGGAGCATTCTTAGAATTATTTAATGTGAGTAATTTGACCTAAGGTGATTTGATGTGTTGATATAGCCAGCTCACAACCTGTAGAATTCTAAATCCAATGTTCTTAGTATTATAAATAGTACTCATTTCATCGCCCAAATAAATTATTAATATTTTAGCTACGTGAAAAAGTATTTATGACATATATATATATATGTCTTATATCACCCATCTACATGATACATCAGTTACTTCTCTCCTTTATCTAATTGTGATAAACTATCAAACAGTCAAATACAGGAAATTGATTCAAGGATACTAATAAAAACGCTAAGCTTATAAACTGATGGTCTTCAGGCTATCTTCCGTGACTAACAAGTCAATTCGAAATCTACAGCGAAACAAAGGTCAAAGGTTGAATCAACACAAAGCTTTCGATTCTTTTATTAAGTCTCATTACGTAGGTTAACGTTACACTAACTCTTATTACCCTGATTGAGCCTTCACGATTCTCTAATTATTGGGCTACAGTTGGTTCATCTCCTTTGCCCCTTTGTTATTTTACCTTAAACTTTTCGGTTGTAAGATTTTAATGACTTAATTTCCGATAATGCATATCCTACAATTTGCACTCTATCAGTGGATAATAATACGATAACCGAAAAACACTGACTGACCTAGTATAAACATTTAAAAAAAGAAATATTTTGTAGGTTTATTTTCATTTACAAGTGAATAATTGATATTATTCTTACCACTGAAAGGACTATTGCTTTTATTATATTGTAAATTGAAAGTCTACACCGACTGAAAGTGGTTCTAGGTTGCGTCCCTAATGGGCGCATGCAGTTTGACTAATACTTCTGTTCTGTTCCTTTGCTCAATAATTAAAGTATCCTCGTATTCTGAGCTTACTACAGAATAAAAAAACTAACTCACAAACTACTGAACCTAGTTGTGAGCAAGCATATTCGACATATATACAACAGATATATAATGACATCCGACGGAAAATTCGATTCTGTGTTCTTAAAATTTTATAATTTTAAGTTCTTTTCTTTAGATCTGACCTGATTCTATGACTGAAAGCAACTTACACTAAACTCAGTTTTGCAAAATCAATGCAAGAGAGACACAGTCTAAAAGTGGTTTCCAAACTGCCATGGGTAAGGATACAGAAAAATATGGCGCAACTGACCATTTTGTGTCATTTGATCTAGAGATGTTGAGGATATATTGTAATTGGCAAAGAATCAATAGAATTGGCACATACATTAAACTCTTAATAAATATAGTCCGAGCTGAGACTTTCACCTAAGCCTTTCAAACCTCCAGCTTTTGCTTTAACTTTAAGCATTTATTCTTTTCATGCTTTTGAAGTAGTCAATCCTTGACAATACTTGATTTGGAGGTACCAATTCAAAGCACTTTTTCCTCTTGTTAAACTGGAAGCACCTTGATTTGATTTCCTTCAAGAACTCCAAGTATCTGTTTAAATCCGGAGACGCAACCCATAAATCTAATAAATAAAACAGCTCTTGAAAGAAACAACGAAAATAGAATTCTTGACAACCAAAAAGTTGAAGCTCGTTTTGAAGATTCAGTTTGATATTGTCTAAGCAATCTTCTGAAAAGAAACTACCTTCACCGTAAATCATTTTCATAATACACAATGAAAATTTTTGAACTTCGAATAGGCTTAAAAATTCTACTTCAGCTCGTTCATATTTTTCATCCATGAGTGAAAAAAACAGCTCTTTTACTCTGTTCATCAACTTTTGATTATGTTGAATTTCTTCTCGTTTCAAAAGAGTAAGATCCTCCCCAAATTTCTGTTCTTCCATGTAGTTACTATAGTGTTCTACTTCTGATGAAATATCCCAATGAATCTCGTTAATTTGGTTCCACTCAACTTGTGCCTTTTCAAGCAAAGTGTCAAGATTGGATTTAAACAGGATTCTTGTTTCTAAACCAAAAACAGTCAATGAGCTGCTGTAAAAAGCTCTATTTCTCCCATGTCTATCAGTCTTTGGTAAGCCAGGCTTCTCTGAGAAATACCCTAGCAAAGAGTTCTTTCTCTTTCTTATTATGTCCTCAATTTTATGCTTCAAATCTTTCCGTCGTGAATATTCCAACTCATTCTTTTTTTCTCCAGCATCCGCAAGTTCCATTGACTCTAACTTTGCCTTTGTAGGCTCAAAAAAGATCAAAGTCGCTTTACTTTTTTCTTCCATTTTCTTTGTTCAACTTCTAAACGGATAATAACCCTAGCTCTTATAGTTAACGGTTAACAAGGCAAACAGTTATTTTTTGACGATTGAAAACTGTTCTGAAATTTTACACAATAGTCTTCAACACTATTACAAAACTTCATTTTCTCATCTGCTGGAAGAAAACTTCCTTGAAATCCGTTTATTGCAATTGAAGCAAGTTGATTTCCAGTTAAACTGTTTTCCACAGCTGCAAGTAAGTAATTTTCAGCAATGTATCCACCGTAACTTTTCTCCTGATGTACATGACCAAAAAAATATGCAGGATCATCTCCATTTAAACAAACTGGAACGTTTTTCTCTAATAGCATTCCAATTGGACTTTTTGAGGCAAAATACCTTTTAACTACTTGAAGTCTATGATTACTACTCGGACAAACCGTAAGCAAAACTTTCTCTTTTGATAATCTTTCAACTAAATGTTCACTCTCTAAACATCTAACTCCATGATCAATCCTTTCAACCTGCAAAACATCCAGAGCCTAATAATATAAGCATAAAAAAAAGCTACCTGTTCTATATAATCAGGACCAGCTTCTTCTCCTGCATGTGCAGTTAGTCTTAATCCAGCTTCTTTTGCCTTCGTGAAAACCTTTTGAAAATTTTCAGGTGGATTTCCTGCTTCTCCTGAATCTAATCCGACTCCAAGAACCAATTTTTTATAATTTGGAATATTGATCAACTGATCAAGTACATCTAAAGCTTCTTCTTCTGATCTATGACGAAGAAAACAAAGAATCAATTGTGCTGAAATGTTAAAATCGAGTTTTGCCTGGTTGCATGCAGAAGAAAGACCATTGAGAATGACAGATAGATCAAGTTTATTTCTTTCATACATGTGAGTTTGAGGATCAAAAAAAATTTCGCAATGTTTTACATTATCTTTTCTTGCTTTTTCCAAATACGAGTAACAAAGATCATAAAAGTCTTTTTCTGTTTTCAGTACATCACAAGCTTCGTAATAAAGATTCAGAAATTCTTGAAGATTGTTAAAATTTCTCTTTTTTCTTTGAGTTTTGCAAAATTGCTCATCGTCCCCGTTATAGTCAGAAAGGGAGATATTATTGCGTTTAGCAAAAGAAAGCATCTGCTCAGGTTCAAGTGAACCTTCAATGTGAATGTGGAGTTCGCATTTTGGAAGCCCTTTTACAAATCTAAATTATAATTTCAAGATGATCATACTTCTTGAGCTCTTCTGGGTTGTCCTTTAGCAGAAGCTCAGTTGATTTAGAAAGAAAATTAGTCATAGTTGGTTTAATGGCAATATGCGGGGTAATGTAATATTGTGATAAGTTAAACAAGTGTTCTATTGGTTTACTTTGGATCAACTGTAATTGTACATTCTCCCACAGTGTTAGGAAGATGTAGAGAAAAATAAACTATATTAAGGGTATAAATATAAGAAGAACTTAGTCAAAGAGTTAAAAGTAGTGTCGAATGTTATCATTTAATATTATTATCCAATAGTTCAAGACATTTTTGATAACTGTCTCTCCATGTACATAGAGACAGTAAGACCATTCCTAATTACATAAAAAATCCTTCTATATTATTGTCAACGCAACGTTTGTCTTGGATTGTGCACTAATTTTAATCAAAAAATTTCTATATACGTGTGTTTTGATATTTCTTGAGCTTCTGCCCCTTTACTCCGTTCTCATGGAATTCCATCTTTCTACCATTTTGCCTGCTCCATTTCAAAGGATTCAGGTGAATTTTAATAAATAGGTTATTACTTTGCTTATTACGTAAAGTGCAATGTCTATGATCTTATTTTACATTGGGTATGTAACCAAATGTGATATTATTCTGCAATTCTTAATATCAACACTTTTTTCACAGAGAGATATCTTATACTAACCCAATTTCCGAACTTTTTCTATGATTAAACAGATTAGAGAAATTTTCATTTATAAGAGGATATATTTCATGATCAACTTCAAACAACAGGAAGTGTTTTTCTGGAGGCTTTGCACTTAGAAAAAACATATAAAAATAAGCCAGTATAATGAGATGTACAAAATGAAATATATGTTTTGTTTTAGGAAATTTGGAGTTTAAAAGTTTGTTAGTACTAAGCATTCTTGACTCGTTATTCTTAATGTTGCTCTCTTTCCAACAAATGCAACCCTATCGACCTAGGCTTAGTGCTGAAAATTGGAGCGCCACATAATGAGTAGAGTGAATGAGGGAAACTTGAGGTTTATTATCCCATCCTCAATTAAATTTTGAGATATTTACTAGTGATATAAACTGTGTATTTTATTTAGGATAACTTCAGATAATCAAGACTTGTATTTTGGCTCTCTCTTATTTAGTCAGAGTCGTATCTGTGTCTATATTGTTTCTATTCTCAATATCTTCTTCTTCAAGACATTTATAGAATATAGTTGGGTGAAAAACTTACCCCTGTAAACTACTAACTTTTAATATTCCAAAGCAATTTATTAACATGAAAGGATCTAGTGCAAAGTTTTCTAAGGTGGCCTCATATGACAGCTCTATCAAAAACATATATGAAGGTTATTCACAGGGTACCGAAATTATGATCGAGACAACCGAAGTGATAATAAAATCAATACCACCTCGAACTTAAATATATATGGATTTTTGGTGTTTATGTCGATAAGGATAGCTGGATGTTATGAATTAAGACTGTATAATACTTAGAAGAAGAGTTAACCAAAGAAAAGATATTAGAAAATGTAAAAAAAAGAAATGGGCTATCAGAAGAAAAAAACTTTGTTCTGAAGTAACAAAAAATTTAATTTATCCATTGTATCAGTCATCTTGGTCTTTCTGTTAAACCGTACTTTCAACCAAATTTTGCCTGAAAATTACATTCAGCAGACCTTCATTCCTAGCACATGTATTCCACACATTGAAGTATCTTATCAAAGTTAAAGAATTTGTTACTTATTTTTCTATAGTTTGAAACTATCTGAAATTAACAAAATAATTATATATAGAATAACAAATATATATTAGTAACTCAGATTTTAATATGAAGGGGTCAAGAGTTAAAAGACCACCCAAATGGAGACAGCATTCATAGTTTATTGACCTTGGTAGAAAGTCCGCCGGTACATTGATGTAGAAAGACATCAATTCTAGCAGTTTCTCTTGCTTAGTTAATTTGAATTTTACCACATCAACTAACAATCTTTTATAGTTTCTATAAGAGTTTCAGAAACAAAGAAAATACTTGAACATAACTGGAACTGTTCGCAATTGGTCTGTCTTGATAGGTGGAAACATATATAATCTATCAATGGCTGCTTGTTAAAATCTTTGCTGAAATAATTCAATATTTACATTTCGAGTTTGGAGACAGCAGTTTGGGGAACTAAAATATAGTTTTCTTAAATAGTTGTTTATATATCTATTCATTAGGGTAATATAAATTAAGCTTTGTAACAACTTCTTAGAATTAAACGAGTTTTTCAACCTGCTTGTTTTCCCCAATTAAGAAATCCAGGTTGATGCCTTAAGATAAATAATTTAAAAGATATATGCTTTTGGATTCTTCACGTACTTATGAATATAATTTGTATTTTTAGTAGAGTGTCGAATCATTTCATATAATGGCTCTTCCGCACCTCGGTTGCAAACGTCGAAGTAACAATATTCGTTTCGCTCTTGATTTCATTGCTTTAACATTACTTGAAAGATCTACATTCCTCAACTTTAATTTAAAGATAGTTTACTCGAATACAATTTTGAAACATAAATTAGCTCCTTGCGCTATATCAACTCTTTTATTTTCCAGTTATCGTTTGAAATGAAGTGTTTTTTTTGCTTAAGGCAAAAACCATGACAGGTCATCTACTGCTTTCTATATGAATTTCAATTCCACAAATATCCAAGAGCAAAGAAAAATAATTTTAAACCAGAGGAAAATGTAACTCACTTCGCATCACATTATGTCTATAACATATTTCCAGTTTAATTTGAAGAATTTATGAGGAATTGCTCTTAATACATTGACGTATGATCAAGTGTATGAACTATAGACTCGTAAAAACTCTTATATTACTGTTAGTTACAATTACCACGACCTTATATATATATATATATATATTGATTGAAAATAATACGTTATTGTACTTTTTTGAATTCTTAGTGCTTTAAAATTGACGAAACTTAGTTCTTATATATCTGCTAAAATAGTCTCGCAAGATTATCATACCTTCAAAGTTAATAAGGATAGCTGTGATATTGAATGTGAAAATTTAATTTGCTTTGAGATTATTTTGGACATCACCTCCTTTGGTTTCATTTTTTAGTTTTGGAGAAAGCTCTGTATGTTTTGAATATTGAGTTGTCAATATTAATCCTAGGCAAGTAAAGATTGTTATATAAATATCAACTTGTTATAAAAGTTCAAATTGAAGCTCGACTATTTGAATTGGAGACAGAAAAAATTTTTTAAGCACATGAAATTTACTATTTGGTGAGGTTATGTCAAAAAATATCGGAAAAGTACGGACACTCATATCTGATTCAAAAAAACTTATGAGCAGATGAAACAAAGATTAACTATGACAACAATTTATGGGTAAGAGCTTTGAGATCATACGTCCTTTCTACCTCAATAGAATGAGCAGATACCCGTTTCTTAATCTCTTATAAATGAAGACGACCACAAAATACACAAGTTTGATTTAAATATGATACGTATAGAAGAAGTTTAAGAACAGGCCTAAAAGAAAAGGGAAAACTTAGAGCCTATTAAAAAGAGAAAAGAAAAACTTAATTTATTATAGTTTTTCATTTATTAAGCCAATCAAATACCTTGGGCATTGAAAATAACTCTGATTAATCAAATCATGGATCTAAGGAATATCTCTTTTATACGGTCTGAAATTCAAATAAACGTCTAGCCATAGACCCAACATGGAAATCCATTTATCCACCAAATATTTCTAGATTTTTCGAGAGTTTTCTTTCTTATGAAGTATTGTTGGAGCGTATAAATGGTCTGCCTCAAATGGATGTACTTGAATGTTGCTGTCATAATGTGCTGAAGCAATTGAAAAGATTTGGATTAGATGGCAATAAACCCATAAATGGTGTTACGTAACTCCAAGAAATGTAACGAAAACATGAAACTAGTTGCAAAAACATTTTAAGAGAAATAGTGCAAATGTAACAGGTCTAATTAAAATACCTCAGCAGAAATATCTGGTGAAAAGCAAAGATAAATTCGAAGGGGTGTAATGTTGTTCAAAGAAAACGGGAATTATATTCGATAACTTATCATCAAAAAAAAAAATTCGTCATTTTCTTTGATAGAAGATTTGTAAATAATCTCCAAGAAGGCAGGAATCTTATCAGATAGAAAGGATGATGATTTAATTATATCAAATATTCCGATAAATTGAAAAATTTAGTTGGAAATAGTTTCTTCGACCGTCTTCTAACAGCAAAAATTCTTCTAGGATTCAACCTGGTTCCAACCATGTTCCTCATAATAAAAATACATCAAACAATATTCCAACCCCAAAACTGAGTTCCACCAAGAAGTATACTGAAGGAAAAGAAGTTAAGATTAACCCAAGGAATAATTTAAACAATTTTGATATGTAGAAGATAGACACAATTGCATTTAAAGAGAAGTTGATATTAAATATATTATATATCTTCTTAAAGGATTGTATATTGAAAAAGAGGTGAAGACAACTCAAAAAACCGTAAATTGAATGCTGAAAAAAATAATCTAGAATATTGTATTATATTCACAGAAAGGAATAGTGAGTATATGAAGATAAACCCGGTAATGTAACTAAGGAGAAAAAAAAATCACCTAATTCGAGAAAAAAAATACTGGTAGCAAAAACATATTCTCGTTGTTAGTTCAAATATTGGTACTCGATCAACTGATCAAACCGTAGCTCTTCTTTGGAATTGTTAGACTTATTGAAGAATGATTATAGGGAAAATTTAGGTGAGAATATCACAATCTTAGTATTTTCAACCTGTAGTGAAGACAGAAAAGAAAATAACCAAAGCAATAACTCCTTACATTTATCCTATATTAATACTGATGATGAAGATTATTTCAGTTGGTAGGAGGAGTTAAGATAATTTAAGTCGATACTTCACTTTATAGGCTTCTATATATGATAAATAAAAAATTCATGCACCGAATAGAAATATTTGAATGAGTTTTGAAGCTAAGTCTACTATTAATACAGATAAATTGATTAGTACGAAAGGTGAAATTTGGAGTATTAAAATAGAAGAGGGCGAGTGCAAAAGATGGACTGATGATATTGAAACTTATATTGATAAAATTGAAATAGGTTATAGTGACAATACGTGGAATGAGAAAGGGGGTGAAGAGGAAATAATTATTCCGAAAAAGGGAGAAACTAACAACTTTAATCGCTTTCAATGTGATAATGCTCCAACTTGTAGTATATTTTCTGCAGATGAGAATCATAGATTACGCGTTCCACTAAGAAAATTTCCTAATTAACTTGGGAAGATATAATTCTTTTTCAACAAAATAACTTATCGGTATTGATCCGATATGATTTATTGATAATTAATCAAAATGAAGTTTCCAGTATTTTTGTTATTAAGTGATTATGGTAATTGCCCAATCATTTTGATTGATTATATATAATCAATTGATTATCAACAATAAATTGGACTCCATAGTCTTGAATCAAGCGGTCAAGAATCTACATTTCATTTTGCTACCATATTGAGATCTTCAAAATACGAGGCATAAAACCCTACTGTATCCTCTTACCTGATTATTCCCGGGTCATACAGCTTTTTTCTGTGGATTTTATTGTAGTGTGTAAAAAATATAAATGTTTCTTGGACTGTACATTCTAAGGTTATAGGACCCGACTTATTATTGATAATCAGAACAAAATTAGAATCAGTTGATAAAAGTTAAGATCCCAACTCTTTTACTGATAATCAGAATCAAAGCAAATACCAATGAATTACTAGTAATTTCAATAAAATATAATTCCTAGTTACTAGATAAATGTATAGACAAAATTAATAAGAGAATTATAGTAAAATCTAATCTTATCGATGACCAGGAGTTAGGGCTAAACTGTGATGAACTCGTGCTATATGCAGATTAGGTGAAATAATTTAGAACATCACCAGAGATGTGGAAAGGTTGCACTGTACTTAACTGGGATTCAGAAACGTTTTTTAAGAAACTATAAAGAAAGAAAAAATGTCAAATAAGATGAAGTACACTATTTGAAATAGAACCTTAAGGCATTCTAAGCTAATTCTCCACTATTTGAAATCTACAAAAAGGGCGCTACATGTACCTATAGTTTGCCCTAGACCTTTTCAAAATCATTTCTACTGGATATTTCATAATAGTAACTTCATAGTATTAGGTGTCATGCATAACGCTATTTCCACTTTCCTTGAAATTGATACCTTTGGTTTTCGAAACCCTTAGTTTCATTGATAACATTGGTGCCTATTGCTATACACTTTCGAATAAAGTAGGATAAAAATATCTACAGGTTCTTTGAACTATTTACTTTTCGCAATGAATGAAGACACAAAGTTTTTACATCATTCTTAGGCTCTTGTATCATTATATGATATTGACCAATATATATATATATTATAGATATCATCCTCACGCGGCTTGTAAACCAAAAAAGATAACAGGTACCAGAAGCCTTCACCCAGACGCATCTTGGATATCTTTCTGATCACAATTTAATTACAACTAAAATTAAATAAAATTTGGAACTAAAAGCACTAATTCTAGACCTTAAATATCACCATCATGCTCTCGATAGCTCAGTTGAGAATTTTCTACATGAGTAAACTTCTCAAGAGAGTATATGCTCTGTAATATGGCATGTGTAATTTTATCAGTGCAGGTGTGTAGGCACTACGACATATGGTAAAGGATGAAGATATTGTGAAAGTCTTTCTGTACCAAGAACTGTTACTTCAACCCCATAATATATAAGTTAAATTCTTAGCTTTTTGGAGCTGGGAAACTTTCTAAAAACATATCTACTTGCACATATTATCATAATGATAAAGCGGGGTTCCAAAATAAAGGGTATTACATTGTATGCTTACTTCACTTAGCATCTGCAAAGTAAATCCAGAAACCTAAATTCAAGGCTTATATAATAATTTCACATATAAGCATGGAAGAAAGATCCAAGATTGTAACATATATTTCTTTTTCATTTACATCTGCTTGAATTTAGAATTGAAGTGAATTAAAAGATTCAATTAATCAAAAATCTTGCCGTGCATTCTCACCGTGCATAAAACTATTCTGAGACTATTTTAATATTGAATCAATTTATTTTATGTGTTCTAGAATTTAATAAGATAGAACTTAGAATACTATCTTCATCAATAGGAAGTACAAATTCACACGTTGAATGACAGCAATGGCTATTTCCTCACCTGTCGGGTTATAACAAGACATTGAGAAGACATCTAAGGTGAAAATCTTTTTTAAGGATTTCCTGAACCGATTATTCAGATACTATTGGCTCATCTTTAACCACAAACTTAAAGGGTTTTAAGCTATGCCTCATGTTGATGTGCACATCGTCATCAAGAAATATTTCGAAAAGATTGCGTTTCAATGAGGTTTCCGCTTTCTAATAAAAAAAGATAGTCAATTGGGCAGCAGTTTATACTTCCCACTAACTTTCCAGTGCTACAAAGTAAATGAATTCCCAAGGATTTCATGAACATATTGGTTACAATTTCGTCGCATTTGGTGAATGCAATGTGGCTAGAGCAATTCTCTCTTAGGCTAAGCCATGGTGAACCTATCCTTCAAAAGTTATTATATGTTCTAATGCTGGTTTCACTCAGAAAGTATCCAAACTTTCGGTCATATATGAAAAGTACATATATTCTGTATTTTTGTTATAATACTACTTATGTTGACCCTCAAACGGGTCTATTTCCACACCATTTTCCATGCTCTCGTACATAATGATTGCTTCCAAGTGATTTTTCTTTATGCAGATTTCTCGGTTATCATTTATCATGACAGTAGAAAATACTATAATGTTAATATTGGATATATGTTTGTGAAAATTAAAGCATAATCAATCTTTCGACATTATTTAAGACAGACCGACCATGAAAAAAGCATAACTACCAGCAAGATTAAGCAAAAGAATAAGATGAGACTTGATATGAGTAAATTGCGTTGGGAAAGCATGAATCCGTATATTTAGATATTTTTTAAGTTCGAGGAACTCGATTTCCGTTCTTCCATGTGCCTCACACGAGTATTAGGCTTTTGATAAACATCCTAAGTGCCTGATTAACTTCAGTATAGACGCCTGACGTTTTTGTTGGTATGTTCGCCTCACTTTCGAGTATTTGACTATTTGAAAGTTCATCCCGAGCACAATAATCCTTCAAAATTTTTCATATTCCATTGAAATGTATTCGACACACGTTGTGGAAATGATGTTAACCTCAAATATTTCGGCTTAAAATCAAGTTTGTTAAACCAACAAAAGAATTGGTAGAGGCTTAGATAAATCATTTGTTGATGAGATTCTATCGCAATAAAGCCAGGGTACCTGGCTTATGTGATGAACCGATACATTGGAGTTTGAAATCAGTCAATCCAGGTTTTGTGTAATGTTGCTCAACGAAATAAGCTTAGTTTTCTAGGAATAAATTTCTTAATAGACATTGGCATAGAAAACCTGAAGGTTCCAACTTATGTTGAAATTATGGTTGGTTGGTAGATTTCGCCTAGTTGCATGAATTCTCTCTTCCAGAACCACCTGGAAAGTATTCTTCCTATGCGTCTTAAAATAGGTATTAGCACCTGGTTATCTAGGCTTCTATTGTTGCCAATATTAAATACTTATTATTTCTTAGCAGCTCAAAATTTTGAGCTCTTCCCTATTCTTTTCACGAGTCAGTTTCAGCATCAGATGGTATAAGGTAGAGCAAATAACATTCTTACATCATTGAAGAAACAGTGACCCGAAGCACTAAAGCAAATCTAAGTACCATGTTTAACAGTGTCCAAAGCCTAATACTCAATGGCGAGTTCAATAGATAGAGGCCTAGCTCCAGGTAAATTAAGAAAAAGTGTCCAAGAGATCATAGGCTGATGCTAAAGTCCACTAACTTGGCACACCTTCCTCATTAGAAATAACCAAACTAACTTCTTCGTGCAATGCTTCGGTAACCTCTTCTACAAGGTGAAGTAGGACCTGATTAAACCATTCTCTTTCATATTGCCCATGAATCCAGAATCCTATATCTCTATCTGAACAAATATATAAATCAACTTGTCTTTCAATGTCAACAGAAGCCCTTGCAAAACCTGCAAAAAATAGTACATGGTCTAGCAGTTGTGCTGAAACATTATTTCTTAGGAATATGATAATAACTTTTTCAAAATAGCCTAATCTCATGGGTAGATTAAAATGAAGAGTAAAAATCAGCTCTTCGATAGGTCTCCAAACAAAATTAATATTTTGAGAATTGACATGTGGAAGCAGTCCTGGGACTATATAAACTTCTTTACTAGGATCAACATCAAATTTAATTAAAATCAATGTTTCAAGTGCCAACCTTAGTACAAAATTTTTTTCCCTTTGAGAATAATTTTTGAGCAGAACATTATAAAGGTCCCTATGAATTTTTCCTGTATCCACATAAACTCTATAAATTGGGAACTTTTTCTTAGTTACTCTAAACGCCAGTTCATGCAACGTTGGATCTCTAATAAAACTTCCCAAAGCCTGTGCTAGCCAAGAAACAGAAAAAAATATGAAATTTTGATCATCTTGCAAATTTAAATGTGGGAAATAGAGAATTAATCCGGTTGAAGAAAATATTTTGAGATACTTTTCCGTAAAATCAGGTTTGAATTTACAATCAAGCGTTTGTTTTTTGAACTCTTTGAGCGACATATAATTTGATTGTTCTCGACAATAATCAAAGAATAAAACAAAAGCGCAAGAAAGAAATGGTCTTGACTTCACATTACCCTTTGTTTCACCAGACACAAATCCAGTTATAGTCTTTCTAATATAGGAAATATGTTTTGATTGTTTTCCCATGCCGTTTTCAAGCGGAAAGAAAAGTAGACCCTGATTCATTACAACTACTGGTACACTAGAAAGTTTTTGAATAACAGTTTCCACTAATTCATTTGCGAGCCTTAAATCCTCATCATTATGTTTTTTCATATATCTGTGCAAAAATGTACCTACAAACAGAATTGACGCATCAGGAACTATTCTTAATACACTCTCACACCAAAATCGCATTCTCTCCAAATCTATATTTTTCATCGCTGAGAGTTTGAACACCATGATATAAAGAGCTCCTGTGTTCATGAAAACTGGGTGTATAGCTGAAAAAACTTCTTGCCCACCAAAATCATAAACTCTGAAATATGTTTCGTGGGTATTATAACCAGGTTTACTTGTAATCATCGTCTCAACGTAGGATTCATCAGCAAGAGTTCTTTCAATTAACTCATCCACAAAGGAAAGATTGAGTGATGGCTCCAATTTCTCATTATAATCCCAAGGGCTAGTAGAACTAGAAGGTATATTGTTTTTCACTCTTTGTACACTTAATTCATATTTTGTAAGGAAAGTCCAACTATAATGTGTGGGATTTATCGCAAAAATATCAGTGTCATCGAGAACTAGAGTAGAAGAATTATCTGCTAGAAAGGATCTATTAAATAAAGTTCTTTTTGTTGAAGTTTTACCAACTCGACCATCACCTAAGATTCAGTTACAACAAGTATTTACCGAGTAGAAAGAGTTGAGTTTCATTAAAAAAAAGACCAAGTGTATATCTTTTATAGATAACACTTCGTAGGAAATGCTTCAGACGTGTTTTCATTGGTTTCGTTCTTATTTCTGAGACGCTACAGATGTCAAAGAATAATAAGTATTTTCTAGTTTCGATAAGTTTGTAAAGTTGAAGAAGTTCATTTTTTTGAAGAACAGCTATTCCTGGGCGCAAACTATTCATTAATAAAAAATATAGATTCTACACAAATTTTCTTACCTTTGGCCAATTAGGAACAACTTTAAAAGTCATTTGAAGTGTTTCTTTCCTAGGGAGAAGTACATTCTTCTCATCAATGCTGAATAATTAGAAAGCAAATAAGATGTACAATAGTTCTTGGATATCTCTGGCTTTGGCCACAGATTGAAGTAACTTCAATACAGCTGGTCCACCAGCTAAACTGTTTTGAATACTCAAGCCTTGAATTAATACTAGAAAAAAAATACCTTTTAAATTTTTTAGTTTTCCGAGAAATTTATATAAATATTTTTTGGTTTCAAATTGACAAAAGGAAATACTAAACAATTAGTTAATAAAAAAAGACTAAACTTTATTGAAATTACAGTGAGCAAGTGTTTGCTCTTAGCAATACATTTCATATTCTTGTCGTTAATTGAGCATTGTAATAGTCTAAAGTAAACAAAATAAAAATATTAACCTGAAACTTTCTACATTCTTGAATTTTTCAACTATTAAACCAAAGTTCTCATCTAAAATATGAAGTGGTAATTGTTGGAATCTATACTCATAAACAAGAAAAATATACTCCAATGTTTTGCTATTCAGATAAATACCTTCCTTTAAGAGAAAAGCATTAATTTCATTTTTAAAATTTTCAAGTTGACCTTTATTTTTTTTTACAGCTGGATTCCTAAACATTAGAATTTAAGTCGAACAAACCATTGAAAAACATATTTCGTCCACACCTCCTTAAAAGGATATTCATGTAAAAAGAAAGTTCTCATATAATTTTAATAAAATCAACTGAAAGAGATCCACAAATATGTCTTAGAGCAGGGGGAAGTTATTGCTGTTCTTGGTCTTGTTTGAGTAAGACGAGAGGAGGTGAGTTGAAGTAGAAATGTCAAGCAAAACCTAAGATTGGCGAATTCAAGAAAAGCTATAATGATAGCAACAGTATTTCGTTGGTCTGTTTCTTTGGAAATGTTATATATAATACAAATGCGATGTGAACTGGAATACGTTTTCTTTTCGTTTACAACCGTTTTTTCTTTACTCTTAGATATTTTGGGAAATTCTACTTTATAAAGTATGCGGTAGATGACGTGGCATGGTGTTTGTCTTAAGCAAAAAAAAAACACTTTATTTCATATGGTAACTGGAAAACAAAAGAGTTGATAAAGTGCAAGGGGCTAATTTATGTTTCAAAATTGTTTTCGAATAAACTTTCTTAAAATTAAAGCTGAGTGATGCAGCTCTGTTAATTCATCTTAAAAGCAATGACATCAAGAGCGAAACGTATATTGTTACTTCGATGTTTGCAACCGAGGTGCGGAATAGCCATTATATGAAACGATTCGACACTCTGCTAAGAAAATTATACTCATAAGTAGGTGAGAAGCTCCAAAATTAAGGTTTCTCTGTTTTTTTATTTTAGACGTTATCCTGACTCTGCTCTTGGGACTAAATTGGCAAGTTGAAAAACCCTTTTCATTTTAAAAAGGCTGTAACAAATACATATTTATATTACAAATATCAACAGTTATTTAATAATATATATTAGATATAAATATTTTTGTTTGCCAGAACACTCTCATGAAACTTGTAATGCAGACCACACATTAGTTCAGTAGTAGACTAAAGGAACCTTTATAGAGAATATATGTTTTCACGTATTAAAATAAGAAAATTATAAGCAGTTTGAGCTAATATGTTTAGTTGACATTTTTGTATATGAAGTTTCATTGGAAAACGAAGGAGCTTGAATCTATTGAGCAACTAGGTTATTGGATATAAGATCCCTATTAATCCTAAACTAGAGCGTTGCCAGGGTTTTCAAATATCTACTCTAATTTTCAAAAAGCAAGTATGTGATCAATTACAGATTTGGGCTACTAGCACAAGAGTCAGTAGGAACTTCAAACCTACCTAGTGATTCCCAAATATTGCACTGGTCGCAGAGAGATCATAGGGTATCGTGTTACTTATAACTTGAAGAACTCCCTTCAAGTACAGAAGTCTTTTACAGGAAAACGAATTTCAATAGATTAAAGCTTCTATTGCGCCTCAAGCAAGTAGTTGAAACAAGTAAGGATAGTTGAGCTTGTGAATCATAACCATACAACACACTAATCAAATAGTGGACTGTTCGTTTGTCTTCAGTCAAAATATCTTCTTTAATTTCAATATAGTTTTTTTGTCATGAACCAGGAACAATAATCCTTATCATAAATATTTAGCATAAAACTCATTACAATGATGGATCTAGCACTGAAGCTCTTGCTGGAAGCTAAAAGAACTGTAACCTAATATACAAGTAATGGAAAGTGTTTTATTTATTGTATCCTTGAAGAAGGCAACTAGACTAGGTAAGTTTCCTGTAGCGTGGGTTAGGAACCCTTTCTAGCCTACTTCGCACCTGGCGTGGATATCTGTGCAACCAAAGTATTCCTATGGCTACTGTAAAGAGATCATTCAAAAGAGGTCCTTTAACTATGAGTTATACAAAGTTTTATTAATGTTTTCCTAGGTCTCCACAAAATGTTTCTTTCGTGCACCCCTGATGTCAGTCTATTACCTCAAGAAGCTCAAGTTGCAATCTAAATCATTACAGCAGAAGAGCAAACAGCCATCTATAGTTATTGTATTGGACCATCCAGAGTAGAACAAAGTAATGTTTAACTTGTTGTTGTAATAGATATAGTATTCATTGTCGTCATTATTGAGAACCCTTATTTGGTATATAAAAAGCCAGTTGTAATCGATTTATGAATTTGGTCGTAACCGGAAAATCTTATTTCGTATTAGGTGCAAATTAAATATGATATTAAATAAGATATAACGTTACTCACAATAAGCAGTTATACATAACAAAACATGTTAAGAAGGTTCTCATAGAATTTATTAACGTTAACAGTAATATCTCAGAAGTGTTAGGACAAGATTGTGCCATGGCACGAGTAATAAGGCCTACAGCTCGTTGCACTTTTTTAACAAAGTGAGGCTTGAAGGAGACTACTAGAATATATTCAAAATTAGTCTTTACTAATGTTCAACTGGATTAAACAACTATTCTCTAGGAACATCATTACAGTTTTGGTAGACTTGTTTCCAACTCGTTTGGTCTCTTAACAGGTCTTAACTATTAAATGTCCGGTTTTCACATTGTTTTCATCTTTCGTTTAGTTCAAGTTGAAAGATGAATTAATTAAAGTTCATGTCAGTATGTTCAAAGGATTTTTCTAATTGTTGATTAAGAACTATGAGAACAGAAAATTCAAATCTTTATGTAGAAGTATAACTATATCTTAGTCGCAGAGTCCTTTGCAAATCTTACACTATCTTGTACTTTAAATAACACGCAGATTGTTTACATGGTCTTTAGATTATATTCTTCGAACAATGCAACAGTGATTTTGCTTGCACCATTCTGTGGAAAAGAGAAAATCTTCATGAAGCCTATCAAGTTACATTATATAGATGAAGAAGTAATTCTTTGACTATTATCAAACATAAATTTCACAATCTTTCTGGTGATAGATAATATTCCAAAAGAAAACAAAAACATGTTATGTTAATCAAACGTAATTCCAGTACCGAATAACACCACATTCTACCTTTGTACATATCCCATCTGGTCATGATAATTTTGCAATAGTTGAAGTGTAACTTTTACTAAAATCTTCATTTTACGATATTTTATCATTGCACTCCAGATTATAATACCAATCTCGGAGTTACATTTTAACTGTATCTTTTTCTTTCCAATTTTATCCGTTTGTAAGAATAGTTGTACTACTTCTTAAACGGTTATAAACTCAATACACGAGAATGGAATCAAGAGTAAACAACTCCAAAAACTCAAGTGAAAGACGAATACTTCGTGAATCAGATACAGAAAATAATAAAGAAGTTTTAAGGAGGTTTCATAAAATAAAAGGAAAGAGAACTTGGGGGGATACACAAACAACAACTTCCACACCGTTTAAATCTTTACAGACTTCTGGCAAGTACAGAGAAAAAATAGAGATAAAAGGAATTGTAAACAGCCTTTCTTGCAGAGAAACTTTTTTATTTTTTATTTTAATTTTTATTCCTTTGGCAACTTTAACAGTATTCTTGTCTTTGTCTTTATTTTTAGTTAAACACGTTTCTCAAAGGAGATAAAAATTTGTTTTCAAACAATCTACAAATTATACAAGTATTATTTTACATTCAAATACTAATTCTTAGGAAAATACAATACTTGAATCTTTCTTTCTCTCAGAAGGAAAAACAGTTGATTTACAACTTCAATTCTTTGAAACTGGAATCAAAGCGATATTTGCAGATACTGTTATTGATGAGGATGGACTAACTCAAGTGGATCCAATACTTACAATATGGAAAAGACCAAATGAAGTTATTCGTATTGTAGATGATATGGGACCAAACTCACTTGCTGCAGCTGTGGTACATTTTCTTCTCAAACTAACTTCCAGGTGCTAAACATACAAAAGGAAGAGGATCTGTTTAATTATGTGGCTCAAATCTCAGCAGTTTCTTCTTCACAAAGTGGTTTATTTACTTTTACAGTTCTTCCCATTGAACCAAATCCTGTTCCAACTAACACTTCTGTTCAATTGGACTTTAATGGTTCTAGAGGAAGAAATGGACGCAGCGCAACACTTATTGAAGGAGAGTTTTATCAGATTTTTGCTTATAGTAAAAATTCCTCTTTAGAAGATTTATTAAATACAGGAATTTTCGTTCGAGCTCCAGATGTATATTTTTTATTAGGGTTTATTTTTTTAGGGAACTGTTTTAGCTACAAATTTTGGTAGTTCAGAAATAGATTTTTCAGCTAGGCTATTATTTCAAGCAACAGAATCTGGGGATCATATTCTTGAAATACATGCTATAAAAGATGGAGGAAATACAGTTGAGCAAGAAGCTACTTGTAGTATTTATTCTGTTTTATCTCTTAGTATTTTATTCAGTTATTTCTCCTACAGAAATATCTTTGAGCACTACATCTGAAATAACTGGAGATATATTAGCAGCGAAATCTCAGTCTTATTTAATTACTTTGGAAGAAGACCTTGAATACGAAATCTTTCTGGAAAGTATTTTTTTTGAAGAATTTACGGAATTAATTCCAAGAACTTTAAGACAAGAAAATATTGAAGTTCTAATTCCTCGTTTTCCTCCTAGTTTAACATTAAGGATTGAAAATCCTTCAACTGCTGAACTCTTAAGTCAATTAAAAACAGAGTTTGACTACGAGTTCTCTCATGAAGATGAAGCTATAGTCATGAACCCGGTAAATCTTTCAGGAACATCTTTAACATTTTCATCTAATTCGAGAACCCCTGTTCTTCTAGAAGTATTTCCAACAAACGTATTATATTTTGTTATTAATAATTTATAGCCTGAATATTACACGGAAGAGTTCTCACAAATAGTTGGTTCTTTTAGTATTTCTATATCTGCTCGATTTGTTGAAAGATCCTCAAATTTTGTGCAACTAGTGGATCCAAATGATCCATACAGTGAGTGTTTTGAAAACCCTTTTGAACTTTTGGCCGCTGGATGTAATACTGGTGTATTCTTATTCTGTAGAAGTGAAGGTTTCCCTTTTGTATTATTTTGGATGTTTTCTGTAATTGTAGGAAAATATTTTTGAGGCAAAAGTAGATGAAGCAACTTTATTTTGTAGTTGTGTTGGATATATTTGTCAAGAGTTTCCTGGCAGTATAAATAATGCAGAACAAACTGCTGATATAAGTCTTGTGTTTGATATTATACTTCTTATTATGGGAATTATTTGTTTATGTATTACTTGTTATTTGATCTACGATTACAAAAAGGTTTTTCAGAGAAACAGTATTTTTTCTTGTTTCTTTAGTTTTTTAGAAGTTGCTTGGAAAGTTTTATATAAAGTTCCTTGGATTCTTTCTATTCTTTTTTTTCTTAATTTATTGATCTATGCTTCTGCTAGAATAATCTTGATTAAATTCTTTAGACATTTGGATGACCTAAATAATGCTTATATTGGAAGGCAAGAAACTTTTTTCCGAGACAATGACTATTTATTTTATGAAAATAATCCATTTGATGAAATTTACACATATTTAGATTATACTCTCCAAACAGAATATGAAAATCCAGCTCCTTCAAATTCAGCACCTTTCTTGAATGATGCTGCACTAGAAATATATGAGAGAATTAATATTGACGTTAGAACTACAGGTGATACATTTGCATTTTCGCAAGCTATCAAAGAATCTTTATGTATGATCCAGTTTATAGAAATATCCATCGCCTGGGTTTATGTTTCTTTTTCTGCATCTGCCGTATTAAGAAAAAAAGCACAAAACCAGAAAGAAAGAGTCGTTTTATATATTCGAGTATTTCAATTTACAGTTGGTTTGAATATGTTATGGTATACTCTTGCAAAATTTATCACAGGTGGGAAAATATATTCAAATATTTTTTATTATTTATATGCATTAACTGCTGCATTAGTTGCTGGTCTTTTATTTTATGTCATACTTTTGTTTCAAAGAGCTATTGTCTTAGATAGATTGTATCGAAGGTATTTCTTTTTATTTACAATAGATTTTTAGTAAAATGTCTTCTTCTACAAAATCTCCTAACGCTGCAAAAAAAAAGAAATTAGTAGATGTAATTCGTCCAATTGAAAGTGCAGCTATTATTTTAATTCTCTGTGTATGTGGAATAACTGTTGCGAATATTTATTTTGGTGCGAATTATACTTCAAGAAATGATCGATTACGTTCTCGAAATGAAAATGTATTTTTTTCCTTTAATTTTTATTTTCCAGCTTTCCATTACATTTGAAATATTTAATGATTTTTGTTTAATTGTTGGAATGGTTTGCATTTTTGCATATCTTGTTTGGAGTAATGGAGAAGCAAAAGAGTTAATGTTTGATGATGGAAGTAGTTATGAACGGCAGAGTAAGGAGATTGGAAAGAGTTCATACTTTCTACGTTCAAGTACTAAGAAATCAACTTCTCAAGCGCTTTCTACGCAGCAACTGTTTTCACATGTTGCAAAGACGCAAGTATCGGGGAAATCGTTTTACCATCGGTTTGCTAGATCTGAAAATGAGAAGCCTTCTACAGTTAATGATACAGCAGGGAATAATTATCACAACAAGTTTCCAAAGTCCTTGACGCCTTTAAGTAGTTGCAAGAAAGCTGAATCTCAGTTGCAGGTTTCGAGTTTAGGTGACAATTACTGAAGAAATACTTCTTTGTGGGTTAGCTGTATTTAGATATATTGAAGCAAAAAATATAGCAGGTCAGTGGTTTTGTAGAGTTTCTGCTAACTTAAGCATTAATTTGTGCTATTATATATTTTGGTTCTAGATCTGTAATCAACTCGAGAGTTTGCAGATTTGGTGAAGTTTCGAGCAACGTCTAGGGAAAGCTTGAATAAGTATCCAACTTAGTTCCTTACAAAAATATAATGACTCTAATTGCAATTAGATTTCTATGATTATTCACACCTTTTAGCTTAGTATCGTAAACGGAGTTTATTTAAAATGGTTTCCCTTTACCATGGAAAACCTTTAAAGCTTACTGAACATATTATTAGAAGAGTATG